>OOFC01030643.1:8864-33416 GCA_900323345.1 Pseudochromis fuscus | reverse complement strand
ATACTCGAGATGTATGTTAATGACTTTAATGGGCTGTTCTGTTTCCATTTAATCAGAATCTAAGTTCTGGGATACAGCTGTGTGCTCAGCGGTGTCAAGGCATCGTGTTCAGGCCCAGCTGAAAGCCGCCGCCGCCTGCTTCAAACCTGCGCTCCCAGCATCCCAGAGACCGGCTTAGACGACTGCTTGATTGCATTCTGCGAGGGTGTGTGTGTGTGTGTGTGTGGTGGGGCAGGTGTCAGGTGAAGTTTAATGTTTGTAAGAGAGAAATCTCAGTGTGAGAGAATGAAATATGAGAACTGTGCTTGATGTGTGGCGACTACAGTCTTACAGTATTCACCTCAGATGCTTTTGTCTGGTTGACTGAACACTTGACAATGAGACTTGCACAGCGCCCCCTCCCCCTCCCCTCCTCTTTTTTTTTTTTTTTTAACATCCTACCCTCCATGTTTGCTATGATTTTATGGATTGCAGAAGAACAACAGACATAAATGCATTTTTGCTGATTCCCTTATCAACCATAATGAGTTTCCTCACATTTCAGTGTTTACTTTGGTTCTTCTCTCTTCCCTCCGCCTCCTCCATCCTCCCTGTGGTGTTTCTTTGGCATTCCCTCCCTGGTCCAGAGCAGCCCATCTAACTGAACCTGATACTGAGATTTGTGCGGCTAATTCCCTGCACTCACACGGCTCAGTGTGGTGTCATAATTGGCACACCATTGATTTATGTCTCCTCTTACAGCGCCCTGAATGGCTGATGAGTCGAGCTTCCTGTCATAATAGGCCTTGTCCAGGCCTCTTGCCGCTCGGCTGCTCACCACACTCCTTCCTGTCCTCCGCTATTTGTTGTGGCTGAAACGCCGTTGAAACTATGTTAATTTCCTTTTTACACGGGGACAACATAGGACAAGTGCTCATATTTTACCTTGTAGCTAATAACGTTCTGTGCATTTGGAATCATTAATGGGCTCTGAAACCGCACAGATCCACATTGTCCGAGCTCCGTTGGCCTGTAATTACATTGCAGCATGTCTAGTAATGCGATGCAAGACTAACACGAGAGGTTAATGGCTTGAGCACATTGTTTTGTTCATTTAAAAATGAGACGTAATCTCTATCGGGCTGACCCATGTTCGAGCCAGAGACGGATTTTGAAGTGTGCTGTCTTTCTCAGGCAACCAGCAGGGGACCGTGGCGCCTGCCGGGAGCTGGCTTCTCCCCGGGGGCTTTTGTAATCTCGTTGTCCCACAGTGGGGTGGATTGGAAAGGAGGAGGGAGGTGGAGATGAGGGCTGCAGCCCCGAGGAGTCCCAGGCCCCGCCGGGAACGCTTGCTCCATCTTCCCACCTAACTCTTTACTGCCAAAATTCTGAAAGTAAGCAGTAAAGATGCTCTAGTCATCACAATCACTCCTTCGCAAGCCGTGCGCACATTGATTTGTTTGTTAGATCCGACGGAGAAGGAATTGTGCTTGATGAAATTAAGGCGTTCGTACTTTCTGCATATTCGTAACATGCTGCTGCAGCCTCTTTAAAGATAATACAGACTCTGGCATGTCAGAAAGAAAAACAACCCATATTAAGCCCATGTGAATTGACAGATATATGAAAAATGTATTGAAAGCTGTAAGCTATGTGGATGGTAAGAATAGCACAATACTATATTCTCCCTTGATGTTGTTCCTTCTTTTCTTCATGCTTGCATTTCATTAAAGTTTCAGCTGGCTGGCTTTGGGAAATCGGATACCATCACAAAGGCGGTAGATACACAGAGATCAGACCGAGGAAGACAGGGGAGCGCGAGCGACGGAGCTGAGTCAAGGGGTCGGCCAGGTTAGGAGCGGTGAAGCTGGAGAGCAAGCAAAGCTTTAAGATCAGTGGAGGGCTTCAGCCCCGGGCGCGGTCCTGCCTCTTCAAACTCCCTGCGTTCGTTGGAGCTGCCGATCGGACAGGCGGGGCTCAGCCAGATGAGCTGTCAGGCAGAAGTCAGGGCATCCATGGGAGGCTGTGTGAGAGCAGCAGCACGTGGCTACGAAGGGAGAGAGAGAAGAAGAAGAAAAAAAAAAACGGCGTGGAAGGAGTGGCAGGGAGGCAGGCAGAAAAACCCCAGACCTTGTGTTTCTAAAGCCCAGCTCATACATTGCTAATGCCTGGAGTAATATGGGTCTCATTCATAATGGATAAACCCTTGGCCCCTGCTTGCAAAGTATATCATGCACACTGTAAAGAGGTTAAAGATTGGATTGTGTTTGCCGGGAATGTGGCGACCACTTCTGGCCCGGGCATTAGCGTATGCTATTGTTGTGAATGTGGAAGGCAGGGAGGGGCCACTGCATTACAGGACCGGAGGCCTGCGGGGTTGAGGTATCGTCAACAGGGTTACCTCCAACTGTCTGTAGACCAGAACCCCACAGGTCTGCGGGGTTCTATCATCAACAGGGTTACCTCCAACTGTCTGTAGACCAGAACCCCACAGGTCTGCGGGGTTCTATCATCAACAGGGTTACCTCCAACAGTTGGAGGTACAGGACCGGAGGCCTGCGGGGTTCTATCGTCAACAGGGTTACCTCCAACTGTCTGTAGACCAGAACCCCACAGGCCTGCGGGGTTCTATCGTCAGGTCTACAGACAGTTGGAGGTAACCCTGTTGACGATACCTCAACCCGCCAATGGCTTTTTGTGAATTGGCCTGTATCAAGCTTGGGATTTTTTTTTGTTTTCATGTTACTTAATACCCGCCATAACATTAGTGTGAATGAGCCAGAAGGGTATAAAGGAGTGGGTAGGCCATTTATTTCATAATACCCTCATGACGGCATCACAGCATTTTGTGGCGCAGCAGACACGGCGCTCTGCAGCATCTGCCTTTTAAACATAAAAAAAAAACCCTCCCAGACGTCACTTTTCATCTTTGACTTAATCGATATGAAAAATACAGTAGGTGCAATTTAGGAAAAGTTTAACCTCGACATCTTTGGAGCTTTTAGCATGTCACAAATGCTTCTTTTTGTACGATCATAGCCACAGTGCAGAGGGGTAGGAGGTGAACTGCTTTTGAAGATAGAGCATTAGTGGAAAAAAAAAAAAACACTCCTTCCCCCTTTTTTTCCGTCCCTCTTTTTCCGCTTTTACCTAGGTGACTGTGCACATAAATCAGCACTCCTGTTTGGCCCCATTACCGCGCACTTCCTCCACCACCATCCGGCCTCCTTCTCCTCTGCTCCGCTGCCTAAACAATGCATGAACCTCTCAAAGGGCAAAATGCTGTACCACTTAGCAAATGAATATTTTATAGTGTGTAAAACTATGTACAGCCTTGCCTTTTGACTGGCCCCCTTTTTTTTTTTTCCCCTCCTCCATCCAACCCCCCGCCTCCTCTTCCTCTTCCTGCTGCTATTGGAGCTCCTCGGATACG
This sequence comes from Pseudochromis fuscus, assembly GCA_900323345.1. Classification (NCBI taxonomy): domain Eukaryota; kingdom Metazoa; phylum Chordata; class Actinopteri; family Pseudochromidae; genus Pseudochromis; species Pseudochromis fuscus. The sequence goes on along the minus strand of OOFC01030643.1, from coordinate 30,004 downwards.
ATGATACTGATTGGCTGTCCTGCCGGGGTCAAAGATCGCCTCGCGTCTTCCGCCACATAACATCTGGCACTTCTTTAAGTAGCATTGCAATTGGTTCTTTTGATAAGGCGGAGTGCTTCGGCGCATTGAATGTGTTGTAATTTCATTTCGCGTAATCACATCAGGTCCTCGAAGCCCCTTGTCGGATTTCATACAGTACAGTGGAGTCCAAATGGGGGCGAGGGGAGGAGGGATGGGTGGTGGTGGTGGTGGTGGTGGGGGGCGGGACGGTAAAGAGTCCAATAAAAGCTGAGAGAACTTATGAGAATAATGTATCGCAGAATTGCGGTTGTGGCTTCGTTTATGCCCACAAACCCGCCTGCCCACGTTCTGTGGTCCCATAATTCTGAAGCAATCATCCAGAAGCCTCCTTAATGCTCCGCGTTTCAGTCAGGGATCACGGAGCATTCTTCTTAGGTCAACGGTCTTCGGGTTAATGATCTGATTGCGGCGCCACGGCTTTCAGTATCAGATGTCTGTTTGAAAAGGGATTGAGACACAACACGATCTCTCATCCTCTTCACACCTCTGTTGTGTTGCTTGCTTCTACAGTAGCTCTCCATCCCTCCCTCCACACCCACTCGCCGCCCGCCTTGCAACCACTCTTTTTTTTTTTTTTTACTCGTGTCACATTTTTCTGTGCGTGTGTGGAATTCACTAAAAAACTTTCTGCCTTTCTGCAACTTACCCACATACCTCACCTCTTTGGCCTCCATTTCCGCTTTCCCTCCCTCTTGCCATCCCATCTCTCCAATTCCCCCCTTTCTCTGTTTTTTTTTCTACCCATCTCTTTCTTTCAATTTCTCCCTCTCTCCCTCCCTCTCTCTCTCTCCTCCCTCCCTCTCTCTCTCTCCTCCCATCTCTTGCCTGTGTGCACCGTGCCACTGTATGCTGAGCACAAGGCATACAGATGTAAGTTAAATCCAGGCAACAGTCAGAGCTGGGAAGTGAATATGAGGTTGCCCTTTTACTAACACGCAGTAGTAGTCAGTATAATATGCAGCAGCCAGCGCAAGAGTCAAGGCGGACCCAGAAGACGAGATGAAACCCTCCTGGATGTGTGTGTCGTGTTTTATTCTCTCCATCTCTTTGTGTGGATCTGTGCGTTACAACTCCTAAAGCTTGGCAGCACGAGGTGTTATCTCCAGCACTGAGCTCACTTTTAAAAGGCAATTGCAAGACTGTGAATGCGCCTGTCAGCTTCTCTGATTAATAGATGAAGCGAGAGGAGGACACCCGAATGAATCAAAGAAAAACTTACACGGGGAAATCCGTACTGCCTCCGGTTTTTAAAAGATTTTGATTTTTTGTTTTATCCATTGCGCTGCATTGGAGTGGCGTTTTTATGTGGCTGAAGTCAGCAGCGACTGCACATTCATTTCTCATATCAGCTGTGGCAGAGAGGCTATAATGTTGTGCTTGGACTTGGACTTCCTTTGACAGGATTTTGTTTTCACCTGATCAGCGATCCGCACACATTCTCATCTGCCCTCCCACCACTTTTCCCCTTTTTTCCCCCCCTAACTGAACATTGTGAGCTGGTCAGTTTTTTGTTTTTTTTTAAGAGACTGGGCAGTGATTTTTGACAGAGGCGCAGTGTGAAGCTCGAGCTGGAGTAAGAGCATCCTTCAGACTGAACGGTCTCTCAGACTTTCCACCTCTGGGAGTTTATCTTACTTGATTTACACGGAGGAGAGTTTATTTAGAGAATCTTCATTTGGGACAGTTGACAAGAGGCAAAGATGCAGGTGTCATTGGTGTGCACGGACCACCGTGGGGGGGTCAGCCGCAACACGGAGGATCGGCTTAACCGACAGAATGCCAACAGCCCCAACACAGGCACCCGCAGCAAGTTCAGAGCAGTGGCGATGGTGGCTCGCAGTCTCGGACAACTCTCTGTTCAGAGCGTGCCTTCATCCAGCGAGCAAAGTGTGAAGACTGGCATGAAGTATAGGTACGGCATGTCTGAACTGATAACTGGATGCTTTAAATCTGGCCCTAAAATTTTAAAACATCCAGACTCATCCAGTTAAAGCTGATTTTTTTTCAGGGATGTCCCTCATCATTCAGGCTAGAACACCCAACAGAGAAGTGATGTATTGTATTTTTTTGCTACTTTGCTGTGTTGCTTTGTCTTCATTATTCCCCCCCTGTCAAAACTGCCAAACCCACCTGTTTGAGATTGATGACAGTTAGCAGAAGTTCTTCATTAAGAGTTATCTAAACCTCCCCCAGCCTTTGTTTACCTGTGAGGAAAGATGTGACTTTACAACATTTAACTTTACAACAAAGATCAGTAAGCTGCATTTGTTTAGATTTAAAGGGGGAACTAATTCCCAGATTAGTCCCTTCAGAGTTTACATTTGTTTTCACTGATAATATCATAGTCTTGAATTTCTTGCATCAAAGCAGTCATGGAATCAAAAGCTACTGAAAGCCAGTTGTCTCTTTTTTATATTTCATGTTGAGTAACATCCGTGACACACAAATGAAAACAAGCAGCAACATTTTGCATAATGATAGCTTTTGATACAACACTGTACGTTGATATGATGTCGCATTGAATTTTTATTGCACCCTTTCAGGCGGCTGATTACTGCTCGATTGTAGTATTTACTATTCTGTTGCTTTCAATCTGACGTGGTCGATAAAAGGTTTCATATTTTATTGAAGGGAAATTATTAAGCCTGTTGGTGTGCAGGAACCTCCAGGGACATCGAAGACTAATGACTGTGTTTTATCTAGCACACCCCATATTTAACATTTAGGCAAAGGTTTACTCGCAGTAATGCGTTTATATCAAAATGCAAATGGATTCTATTTGTGTGGTGAATTATTCAAATGAGTCCAACTTCTTACACAAGGGCTAAAAGGGACCAGAGGAATAATTACGAAGTGGAATATCTTTAAATGCCTATTGAAGCACTGAGGGTTGAAGAGTGAATGGAAGATTGAGCAGTAGTACAGGACAGAGACTGTGCGTGCATTGTCAGTGAGAAAATGAGAGTTCACCTTTGTATTCAGCACGGTAGCTGAGGTACTGTACATTATGATCTGGAGCCAGCTGCTTATTAATACAGTCCGACTCGATTCAGTTTTGTCACAAGTTAATTTTGCAATATTAACCCACTCTCTATAGATTTTCACACCTGTGACTCAACTGCTAAGCACAGACAAGAAATTCATTTTTAATCAAAAAGAGTAGAAAAGCAGTACACATATTTCCAGTAAGTTTTCATGCACTGTCTCACCAGCATACAGCGGCGTGTTATAGGAAAATATTCATTCATTTTATTATTATACTCTGTGATTCTAGCCTTGTTATTAGTAGGAAATGTTACTGAGGTCTCTTCGCTTTATGGTGTTTCTAGTTTTTGATTGCAGAGTAACATTAGATGATATATATGTATATAATACAGATACTTGTTTCTGCTTTGGATTTAAGTATAAAGAAATCTCACAATATAGCAGTTCACAAAGATCAAGTCAATCAAGATGTTTTCTTGACGTTTTTTTTTTTTATATATAGTCTATTCTGTGTATTAGTACTGTGGTCTTTACATGATGTCTCTTGCTTGACTTGTGATAGGCCTGTTAATAGTAAAATAGAAAAAATATATCTAATTAAATAATTTTTTCGAAGCCTCAAATCTGAAGATAGACTAGTAACAGAGGAACTGAAAGGAGATGTTATACCTTATAAATCATTATAGTATATTTTAGTTTTAAATTGGTGACTAAGACATTAACACTGAGGAGTTGATTTGAGGAAACACATTACCCATCCTCAGTGCTGTTGTCTGATGGCACGTCACAATCCTTTGCATCTGATTTGCTAGCGGCAGCCTCGCCGTGTTGGCACACTGTCATTATTGAGGCTAATGATATTGAATGAGTAAAATCATTTTCAGCTCGGGGGCCAGCGGCTGTTTGTGTTCTCTGCTTCCGCAGCGTAGTCCAAAGTAACGGCCTCTGTGTTTGTGAACCAGGCTTGTATCTGATGTAAACCGAAGGTAATGCAGGACTAAATGCAGCTCGAGGCTCAGAGAGTTTCTGCACCGAGGGTACGACATAGTGTTCGTGGTTTTGTTTTTTAAGACGTGGGAATGAAAGGGACGGAAGGAGAGAGTGAAAGCGAGGAAGGAGCATCGCTAAGGTTAATGCTGGTGTAGGCACTATGCCCAAGAGGAAGTACAGTAGGCTGGAGTGATCTGTGCTCATGTCACTGTGTATCTCTCAAACATGCCTCTTGGAGTTGAAGCTTGCAAGCCCTTTTAACATGGCCATGCTTTTCTTTTTTTCATCCTGGAGGATTTTTTTTTTTTCTTTTTCCCATTGTTAAAGAGAGTTTGAATTTTTCATTTTGCCATTTTGACAGCTGAAGAGGTTAGTGGTTTTATAACTGTGCCCCAAAAGGATACAGTTTAAGCTGTCTTATCCACCCAACAAAACTTTCCCCGATTATCCACACTGCAGAATAGCAGTGTGAAATTCAGATCAGCCTCATTTGCATACAGCCTCTCTCTGTTTCCTTGAATGGCAGCCTCGAATCAAGACAGATAGTCTCCCATCTGTGGGCGACGATGCAGGTTCGGCTGGAAGTGACCTCTATCCACAAGACCAAGGAAACCATCAAATCGAACGTCCTCTCGCGGTGTGGAGAGATTGTGGGGGGGCTTTATTGGGGTGCCTGTCGTTCTGTGATGTGACTCTGTGTCTGCCTGATATGACTGGTTGAAATCGTCAAGCTTGACTGTGAGAGCCCGCACCTCTTCCAAGGAATGATTAAATGCCTTCAGTCAGGACTGAATTAATGATGCACACAAAATGGCTTATGATTATGTAAAGTAGTCTTTCTCAGGGAATGGAAGAATATCTGAGATTGGGCAGGCAGCGCAGGTGAAGAGCCAGTCCCATAAAACCCCTGCCATTCACAGTCCAGTCCCGGCTCTTCTCTCAATCAGAAAGCCAAACGAGAGACTTTTATCTGCTGGGGTGTCACAGATGAACTGCCACGAAGCAATGCTGAGCTAAATAATTTTGAGTATGTATCACTTTTCAGCTGGACTGCTGTTTTTTTTTTTTGTGCGTGTGCTTCGTGCAGGAAAACTGTAAGACTCCACCTGAAACTGCTGTGGCTAACAATTGTGCCTTAGGAGGGTATATTTATATATTTTCAAAAGCACAGTGTTGTTCTTTGCCACGGTCTGCATCAGCTACAAAACACTTCTGCTGTGTTGCACTCAGTGTCGTTTACTGCAGTGGCCATGTAAATCAGAGCTGACTCACCTCCTCCCCTGGTGTAAATCTACAAGTAACTCGCCTCAGCCCAGACTGTCAGTAGGATTCCTCACATCTCTGGAGGTCCACTTTTGGTTGTAAAGTTCACAGTGAATCACAGCCACAGTAAATAGCTACTGGCAGTGTTGTGTAAGCGGATGGCATTTAAATCCCACCATTGTGTTGTGTGAAGTTGTAATGCATCATTATCAATGACACCATGTAGGAAAAAGCCTGTCCCCCCCAGAGTTGTCTTTGTTTAGTGTACCTTGAAGTTACTTGATGGAACAGATGGCAGACAAAACAAACAAAAAAAAAAAAAAGTGAGGAGCGTGTCAGAGTTTTACAAATGAAGCTTTGTACACATTAAATATCACTGTGCAGCTTTAATATTATTATCTGTGACTGCAGAATGAAATATAAACTGATCAAACTCAAATACGAGAGCAGTTTTTAAGAATAATGAAACCGAACGCTTCCAGTATGAACACTTCCAATATTTTCTTACACAAATGCGAGACCACGGATAGCTCTGGCTCGGGTGACAAAAGCTGTGGGTGTGAGATTTGGGGCGTCATGAGTGTGGGTGCGTGCTGGGACGTTTTCCTGCGTTGTGAGGGCTCTCTTCATCAGGGAGCCAGCTTTCCACAGCCCGCACTCCCCCTTGAAACATGAATCATAAATAGACCGTGGTAGTCGAACAGAACACGCATACGGCCGCACACTTTGGCCACTCTGAGGTAAACACTAACACTCATCCACAGCACAGATTTCAGGCCACAGTAGCCACTTAGGTACCATCTTAAATGTGCACAGAACATTTGCCATCTGTTTGCTCTGGGCATGTGGAGAGAAACTGCCAAACGGTGGGATGGTTCATTTATTGATGTAGGCTCGTGTTTCGCTGTACGCACTGAGGTTTTGTCTGTGTTGGTGTATAAGCGAGCGAGTGAGATCGAGGGTGGGGGGGGAGGTCGTTGTGGAATATTTTGCCTATATGTGTCTATAAGCACGTCTGCATGTGAGAGAAACACTTGCGTTATGTTGAAGGAGAAAATTAAGACAGCTGTTCTTTCTTTGCCTCACTGATAGAGTTTAATTAGAGCCTCTGTGTGCGTGTGTGTGTGTCTCATTTCTCCCTCCGTGTTATTTTCTTAAATGCTCTAGAAATAGCTTCGATTTATTAATTCTGCTGTACGCTAACGAGATGAGGCAAGTCCTTGATTCACTCGCATTATCGTCATGCTGCTCCTACTGTTTCAAACTGTACATGTGCAGGAATTTTATCTGTCTGCATTGGATTATGCATTTCTTTCCATATGAGTTACACACATTTGTTGGGCTTACTATAGCACACAACATTCAGATTTAGTCCAAATTTTGGTTTATGTTTACACAGTGTTTTCAGAGAATGATTATAGATCACTATTCTGCAAACAGTAAGGAGATGTTTAGATTTTTAAACAAAGCAACAGTGAAATTTGTTAATGTGTGAGGTAGTAATTGAGTAAATACAGTTACAGTAGAGCAGGAGTCCAGAGCCTTAGTGTACACGGCACTGTGCTTAGTCATATGTATAATGAATATTTAACCTCAACATTTTTTTAATTAGGCAGATGGCACCGGTTTGCTCTGAATTGACACGGTGCCCAGTGCAATCTCCTGTTAAAGCTGCAAGATCTCTGCTTGGTAATACACTTCATACTGACTGTCATGGTAAAATATCAGATTAGGTTTTATTTAATTGAAGCTGCAACAAACTGTCATTTTCAGTATTGATTAATCTGAGCATTTTCTCAGTTATTTAATTGTTTTGTTCATGATATGCCAAAAAAATCAGTGGAAAATGTCCATCACAGTTCCCATGTGCCCGAGCTTACATTTTGAGATGGCCATTTTTTTCCTGACAATCCAACAGAGATTAATTTTACAATTATAGAAAAGTAAAGAAAGGAGAAACACCTTTAAATGAAGAAGCTGCAGAATTAGGAAACTTCTGTTGCAGGGCTGTGAGTTTGTTTGTAGCCTTTCAATAAGTTCACTTCTGTTTCTTGCCTTTAAGGACATGTACATATCTCAGTTTCTCCAATGACTTCAGGATTATAAAATACATTGAGTTTGTTGGCATTGTCAGTGAATATAGTCTATCCTATCCTATCTATCCTTTGGCTATGATTTAAAAGCATGTCAGAGTGTTAGAGCACAGCTCAGTGTGACATTAAAGATACAGTATAAGAACCATCGCTCAGGCTTGGAATCCCCCACAGGTTCTACTAAGTTCCTCACTCGCTCCTCTTCGGCATATAGCAGAAGATTTTCCATCCCTGTGGGCACTGGCAGATTTATCCCCAGACAAGAGCCTCTGAAAATGCCCGAGTTAGAAGAAAAAACAAATTCAGCCTGAGGAAAACCCTCTGAGCCGACAATCTGTTTATGCCCAAGTAAAAAATAAAATAAATAAACTGCCATTGACAGCTGTCTTCAAGTGCTTCAGTGCCAGTGGCTCTATGTTTCTGGCTGTTGTATGTATGAAGTTGTTTCCATACACCAAAAGAAATCACTTTTGACGTCTTCTCAGGCTGCTGTCAAATATAACACTGCAAGCAAACGGCAGAATGCTGCGTATGTGTATGTATACACTGTATCATGGTCTTTAAAATCACACCCAGAACAGAAATGTCCACAAGGTTCCTCAAAATAACAAGTAAACACCCTGAAAACATAAAAACAAGAACTAGTAGAACTGCAGAACTTTAATGAAATATGCAGCTTCAAATTATTCTCAAGGCTTTGTCGACCAGCTGCAGGAAACTGTGTTGTTTGCAGTTACTAAAACTGCTCGCCAGCCTGTTCCTACAGCAGCAGTCTAAGCCTCATGTGCTTCATTTCTGTCTCAAACGCTGTCTTTTTGTCTTTGAGAAGACACTTGCACATTTTAGTTTTGACTGGAGTAATGTCTCTCCAGTGATACTCAAATGACTCCTCATCTCCGATTGGAGTGAAGCTTTATTCATCATCAATCTGTGTAATATTCAGATTTAAACTTTTTTCTACCAATAGTTTTTGTGTACAAGAGTTGTGGATGCCATTGGTGGCTGTTTAAAAGTCTTAACAGGTAATCAGTGTCAGTAATGGTGTCTGAATTTTGTAACTTTGGTAAGAGATTGGTGAAGGTATTTATCTGAGTTTCAATTAATAGTTCAACAATTTGTGAAATACATGTTTTACCTTGTTGCCAAAGGTTTGGTGTTCTGATTGCTGATTTTTTTTTAATGTTAAAGCATTTTATTGAAAACCACTGCTTTTTGATTTTGAGTCTCGGTCCCAACCATTCCTAAATTTGTGCGTCCCCTGTGTATTTTGAAGTCTGTGGGGGTCGTGGAGGCCGCAGAGGTAAAAAAAAAAGTTGCATGGGCTTCGTTTTGCTGGTTGCAAGAGCAACAGGAGATGTTTTCTCCAATACAAATGAAATATTGGACATGTGTGCTTTGTAGAAGTAGTACTGAAGACGTTGCTCTGTGACTCGCTTTGTGCATTTGATGTACTTTGTACAATGTGAGTGCGTTTGCCAAAGTCCACGCACAGGAAACCTGCTCCCACCGTACGTCCTCCGTGCAGGTACCATGCTCCATTCCCAACAGTTTTCCTCCCATCACCACAAAAAAATGCACGTCAGACCCGAGCACGCTGTATGGCACACTTGCATCCTTGCCAAAATGTGGGAAATTGTATAGTTTGTTGATCATGATCAGCATCCTCCATTCATGCTTTTATGGGACATGTACACCCTTGAAATTTTGCAAGATGCACTTACATGGTACGTGAGTTTGTTGGCGTTTTTTGCACGCACACAGGCTGTTGGGACTGTGGTTTTACCTCCACCAAGGAAGTTAGATTTTAACTTGCACAAGTTTTTTGTTGGTTAGTAACATCACAGGAAAACAACTGAACAGTTCTCAATGACTTTGAGAGTTTTGATATCACCCAAGGAACAAATGACTGTATTTTGGGCATGATCACAGTGTGGGATCCTGTGGGAAAGAAATCCCAAAATCCCAGAACATACCTGTCACTTAAGATGAGCGAATGTTGTAAAAAGATAGTGTTGCTGTTTCACCAGAAGAGGGCAGCAGTGTTCAGTTTTTATAGCATCATACAGCTGGATTGTGCCTTGGTGGAGGTCTGTGCTCCCCGGGTGCTTTCTTGTTACATTTTTGATGGATTTTCAAGTCTTAGATGAGCTGTTAGATATTTTATTTAATTTGGTTTTGACGGAGCCACGTAAGCAGTTTTACTTTGATTCCAGTCTTAATGCTGAGTTGAGCTTATTATGTTGTGGCTCCAGCTTCTTATTTAACATTTAGATATGAGTGTAAGTGGTACTGATTTTTTTTCCTAACTCTAAGCACAAAAATGGATTATCATATTTTTACCATTCATCTCTAGTCAGAACTAAGTCTTGCAAACCCATCTTGGGCTTTTATCTGAAACAAGAATAGAGTTACACAAGGTCATCCAGCTGGCAGCAATAAAAAGACCTCAAGGTGGGAAGCTGTAGGATGTTTACAACAAAGAGTTCAGCCATTCATATTTCATAGCAGTGAGATGAATACTGAGGTAATTGGGTAATTAGGGCTATCGTTGCTGTAAGCTTGTTCAGTTCCAGCTCACACAAAGAGAAGCAAATATTGATGAAATTTAATTTTTGGGTGAATCACAGTTCAAATTTGAAAGTGTCTCGATTAAAGCTTATTCCAATCTCTGCTATCACTGTCTCTTTGTCCTTCACTCGCTCCAAGTGCAGCAGATGTTATGTAAACCTGCATGGACCTTCAGCCAATGCAAGCAAGTGGCATTTGCTGTGTGTGACTGTGTGTGTGTGTGTTTTCTGAGGTTGAAGCCATGGCTGAGTTTGTATTAATAGTTCTGCTCAGTGAACATATCTCTCAACACTTTCCTCTTTACAGCTCCATGACCTTGTTTCCTCATTCATCACCTTGCCCTGTCCGCTGACTTCAGCCCGACTTTGAGCCCTCTCTCCCGCTCAGCCTGTTCCCCTCCCAGCCTCCAGTCCATCCTGACACTCTGCCATCACACATTACCACCACTTCTCATGTACATGCTTTTTAGGAACTTTCATCAGAATAGTTTATGAAGATCTGCTCCTACACTAGTATCAGTTCCTCCGAAGCTTCTCTACTAAAACATATTTAGTTGATGTTTTATATGTTATGACTTTTAGTGGCCAATAGTTGACAGTTCACATCCTGAGGATTTCTGTCTTTGCTGGTGTTTTGTTTTTTTTTCTTTTTGTTTTCTTTTTTTTCTTGTAGTGCATTGTGTCTTGCTGGATTAGATGGTAAAATATCTCCTGACTAACTGGAGAAATAACAGAAATGATCTTAGATACAGTTGCAACCACAACCATGTGAACACCATGGCATAATAATCAGCACTAGCTCACAGATGTGTGTTGACACTTATGTGAAAAGTTAATTTGCCGGTGACTTCCAGCTGAGTCTGTTTTGGTAGTTTAATTTAAATTTGACAACCACCTCTACTTTCTACTGAGCAAGATCAAGAGATTGTTTTTAGGTGTTTAATTGTGAAATCAGTCTTTCTTTGCTCATAGTATTGAGTGATTTAGGCCATTTTTTGTTGCTATCATGACATCAGTGTGTTATGAAATCTTCTAAACCACATGTAGTAAAGTAGTAAATAAAAATGTAAACTGATGAATCAAACCATTCACTACTTGTGCTCAGAGATCACAAAGGATGCAATAGTACAGCTGAATATATTCACTTCAATTTATGTTCTCTGTATTACCTCTGCCAAAGAGACAAGGTTTTTGCCTGCTGTCTGTCCGTCCACCCATCTGTTGGCAATTCCCCCAAATCTCTTTCTCTTATAACGGCCATTTTAACAAATTACTGTGGTTATTCCACCACAAGAGGGCAACAGTGTTCAGTCTGTAGCATCAATCAAGCTGGATTATACCTTGGTGGAGGTCTCTTAGTGTTTTTTTGTTGCAGGATGTGCTTGAGTAAGTCTGATCTGACAGGGCTTAAAGGATCTGTGACTACATCTAAGTTACCAGATACCTCATGGCAGAAACCTCAGAGCTGTTTCAGTGGCACATAGATGATCAGCTTCATAACAGTTGCTGAAGATTATGAAAGTTGTGACCATATACAGTGATTTTATGGATTGTACATTTTTAAAAACTGTGAATCCTGTCCAGGGTCACATGATTGAAATCCTTAGAGATCTCACAGTAACAGTTGATGACATCACATGGTTTTCATATTGTTCTGGCTCATCAGTGTCTGGCTGATATGACATTGTCAGAAGTGACTTTAAAGAGCCTAAAGGCTACATGTCCCGTGCAGCGTCTCAGATGGCTCAGACTGCGGTGTCAGCTCGGTGCTCGGGCTGATGGATGCCACCGCGTAAATATATTGACGTGTAAAATTGTATTGATCGTTCTTATGTAGTCGCTAGATTGTTTATTTTCAGTTAACTGATTGGCTCAGCGGGAGTGTATGTCATGCATGACAGGTGACACATTTAAGACCTTGATGGATTGAAAATGTGTGGTGACAAATACACCTACAAGACTGTGCAAAAGGTTTAGGCCCTAAAAGGAAAACAAGGATTCTTTAAAAAAAAAAAAAAACTGAAGCAATAAATATCTTTTATCAGTCAGCTTTTTAAAAATGCAGTAAATAGAAAAAAACTGTGAGGTCAGAGCTCTGTGGTTCCATACCATGTGCTGCTTGTTATCATTGACAGTGGTTTTTTATCACTGTGTGTGGTTGTCGTGCTGCAGAATGATTCAGTAATCCAATAATGAAATAATCAATAATAAATGAGTGAAAGACTCTGAGGAGGCCCCCAGATATTCCTTACCTTAGGGTTGACCTTGATGGGGGGAAAAATGGATTTCCAATGACTGACCTATATTTGCAGGAGTCATTGTGTCAAGACAAAGTGTCCTGTAACCAGCATGTAAACAAATCCCAAATACAATTTAAGTCAGGCTTAATCTAAAAAAATAAACATGCGAAATTAAAACCCTCATCTTTCCCCCTGGGCTTTGCTCAGAGTGAAGATCTGTACACAGCAACTGTTTCATTGAAAACCAGCAGACATGACGTGCGATGGACACTGCATGTCCTGTTCACTGGATCCCTTCTGGCTTTCTCCCTGCAGCTGCAGCGGTGTTCCTGTCCTCTACTGTATCTGTCTCCTTCATTATTGAGGAGGGTGTGAGAGGGATGACTTTACTGTTTGGTTGATGTCTGCTGAGGCTCAGCTGGAAACTGACCCCAGCCTGTGTACAGACCGTGATGGAGGGTCGTTGCAGCAACGCACAAAGCAGTATCCAAGGCCAGTCTGGTGAAATATTGAAGAGAACAATGTGCTGACAGAGGGATATCCTTACAATGAGAACAATGACAAGGGCAGAGCTGTGTATTCTGATATCCTTGTTACTTATTTTTAGGATTGGGGAAGTGCTTTAATGCACTAGTACTGCATGTGCAGCATTCAGGGTTAAAGCATGCTTATGCAACACTTTCACAGTAAGCTTTGCTTTGTGATAAGCCCTAACACACACTCACGGATGAAAATGCTGCATCTCTAGAAGCAAACAGGTTTACTGTGCATCTCATTTACACAAAACGCCTGTGAACTATAAACACATTAAGAAACATGGATTTGTTTAATGAGGTGTTTAAATCTGGAATACTGCATTTTTTAAACAGACTATTTCCTGAATGTAAACAACAGTGTTTTGGAGAACAAACTCCACAGTGTTTACAACCTATTTAAAGAAAGCTGCAGCCGGGCAGAATCTCCAGCGAAGAAGATATTTTGCTTTGCCATTGGACAAATGTCTCAGTCCATCATTAAAAACACTCCAGCAAACATGCTCCACTAACAATTTCGGTCAGTAAGCCGCTTTTGGTTTCGGTGATCTCTGTGATGCTGCACAGCAGCACCCCGAGGGGCTTTTTTACTCATGCAATTAAGAAGCAGTTAATTGTTGATCGGCTCCAGTGGTTTGCCAGAGGGGATTTTGCACCGTGAGGGCACGTGGTCCCACTGGATTCTCTCATCGCTCTCTCTCTCTTCTCCCTCATGACTGACTGTGTTTGATTATAAGTCAGGGGGCTCCTATACATGTCATCTGAATCAAACTGTAACACGATTACAGACCTCACTGATGGAAAAAAAAAAATCTTTATAATGAGGCTTGTTGAATACGTTGCACAGTTTTCTTGCAAAATACAGAAACTAAATATGACCTTTCAGTATCATGGGATCTCAGTGGAACCTCTGATTTCTCAGACTGTGGCTTATTACTGCAGTGATTTGCCATTTTGAAACATCTTTACTGAGAAAACAAAACAGAGATGAATATAGAAACTCTCCAAACATCTGCAGAGGTTCAGTGAAGTAATGACATTTACTTGGAATAATGCTGCTGAAACAGGAAGTATACAGAGACACACCAGACAACAATAAAAGCATTTGAAGAGCTGGGGTTTTTTATTTGTTGTTGTTGCTTGTATGTTTCTTTTGTATTTGGTACAAATGTAGCCCACTTATCCTTGTGAGAGGAGATATGAAGCTGTTGAAATCTTAACTGTTTTAGTCTGTGTTTCTGGACTTGGTGTTCAGACCACACTGAAGGAAGTGTTTTGTTAGTCACTGCAGCAATTCAGCAATCTTATCATGGCTTCACAAAACACCCACTCACACACACACATACACACACGCACACAGTCCAACTCACACATGCAGTCACAAGCACAGTTGTACAGCCACACACATCTGCGCACACCAACACACCTCTGTCTCTCTCCTCTCCTTTTCAGTTCCACTGTTCTATACAGCCAGTCTTATAAAAATATATTAGATATCCTCCCACATGCTCACTTTGACTCCTGCACATGTTACATCATCTCTGATGCCACATTTCTTTTATCTTTTTTACACTGCCAGATTATCTGGTGAAGTAGGATGACCAGCAGTAGCACACTTCATTTTGTGTGTTTTAAGTAGAAACCTCTGAAGAATTAAATTATCATCAAGGATTTTGCTGATCTGAAGATACAGGGTGGGGTCTTCCCTGAAACTATTTGATCCAGATTAGTTATGCTAATGTTCAAATTTTGTTGAGGAGCTGAGGCCTCTGAGAAAACTTTTTAAAAGCTCACACAAATCAGAGACCTAACTGAAGCTGTGATTGTCAGCACAGGGGCCTGTCTGCAAAGTGATAGGCTCTGAGACGCCAGCTTTAGGAGCAAGTTGTGAGGAGTCGAGCTTCCGCATTGCTGTAGGGGATTTCAGTCAGATGGCGGCTGAGGGATCCTGGTGTGCTGTGAGAATTTTCAGTGGATGTCATGGTGGGCCTGCTTAAGACCCACTTCCTGACTCTGATTTTTCTCCTACATACACACACTTTCCCATTATCAGCTCACATGTTAATGTCCTTCCTTCACCAGTGTGTCATTGCTGTAGTAGATACAGGCTCCAAATCCATACAAAGCCCTGTTGTTCTGAGTCTCCATGACTGTAAGCCCTCCGCTGCAGTAACAACCTAATGAACCGAGAACCTAACGTTACAGAAGAGTGAAGGGTTATTTATTCATTTATTTATTTTATCCATCCCTCATTGTCCCTCATTGTTAAAAAAAAAAGAAAGAAAAATTGGCGTTGAGTTCTGCTGTGCTGGTCACAGCCGCCGCCGGAGTGCAAAATATCACAAATCACTGCCACCTCAGTGCTGCATTAGCGCTAATATATTTCTCTTTGTTTTGACAGAAACCTCGGGAAGTCGGGCCTGCGGGTATCCTGCCTCGGATTAGGTAAGATCACGAGACAAACTGAGGAGCTTGCTGCGCCCAGAGGACTGTGTGTGACAGATTTGTCAGGGGAACATATAACCCCACGGTCCGTTCTCTTTTTACTGTTAGAAAATGTGAAAAAATAAGTTTAGTGGCCAGTTCCACTGAGTCTGCAGAAAATATAAAAAGACTGAAATTCTATTATCCAAACTCTGGGCTTTTCTTTCTTCTGCCAAGGTTATGTTTTCACCTGAGTTTGTTTGTGTGTCTGTTTCTGTTAGCAACACTGCCGAAAAACTACTACACTGATATCGATTATGATTTTTTTGGAGAGGTATTATCGTAAACTGTATATAGAAATGGACAAAGCAACCAGGCCTCAAAAATAAGGCCAATGTGGAAGTACAAAACTGTAATACGCCTGATGGCAAGATAGTGTTGCTAATTCACCTTAAGGGGGTAAGACTGTTCAGTTTATAGCATCAGTACAGCTGGATTATACCTTGGTGGAGGCTTGTGCTTTGTGAATGGTGTTGTTTCTCATATGCTATGTTCATAATGTGCAAATAATTTATTGTCACTGTTCACTTCCTTATCTGTGTGCACATGTGGGATTATATATGCACCTATAATCTGACCCCGCCTCCCTGATATTTTCTACAGGAACATGGGTGACATTCGGCGGACAGATAACGGATGAGGTGAGAGCAGATGTATTTTGTCATCTTCCATCAGTCAAAGCTTGGGAATGGAAACCCTCCATATGATCTGACACATCCGAGGTTGCTCAAGAAGCCTATTTTTACTTGTAGGAAAAACAAACTGCCAGAGAGAGTAAACAGCCAGAGGATGGAGGGTTATAGGAAGGAGCCTTCTGCAGCCTTCTTTAGCTTTGTGACAGCAGTTTAATAATTGAAAAGTCCTTTACACCTCACATCAGTGGTCTCACCCCAACCCATAAACCCCCTCTGTTTCTTCCCCACTGCTTTCTCAACAGATGGCAGAGCAGCTGATGACTCTGGCCTATGAAAATGGCATCAATCTGTTTGACACAGCGGAGGTCTACGCTGCTGGGAAGTGAGTATATCCTGTGCTGCAGGTCACCTTATCAGTGCACCAACCATTACCAAGCTGCTCGTATGTAATTGGTCATGAAGGCAGCAGGTAGAGAGATTATGTGGTGGCTGACTGTAGCTGTCAGGTGTGAGGTGTTTGATCCACAGTGGGGCACAGCGTAATGTTCAAGCCTTTCCAAACTATATAAATGCTGCATTACTACATCCAGATTTATGTTGTAAGAAACTCAAGCTGTCCTATCTTAACTCATGGTGAGACACTCCCAGGTACAGATGCAGTCAGTACGCAGCCACGTATTTTTCAGATGGATTCAGTTAAATATGAAGATGCTGAACAGTCCCTGTGACTCTCTGTAATCCACAAACTTTAAGAAGTGTGTTTCCATTAATTTTATTTTATTTACAATTTGGGCCTAAACAACTTGACTTGAAGTAAGTCTATTATTAAATGTTTTTACTCTCAGCTGAGGTGGAAATGTTTGTGTATTGATCCAAACACTCACAGAGCTCGGTACCACAGTCAACCTGTTACACACCGTTACTTCCAAGTCAAATTCAGACTTGTCCTCAAACATTAAAAAAAAAAAAAAGAATCAGAAAAACTTTATTTATCCCTGAGGGGCAATTAGACCTGACCCAGCCACTTATTAAACTCTCATGGTGCACAGCCTCTGACTTTAAAGTGCTTTGTTTTTTTGTTGTGCAACAGCCTTTGGCAAATGAAAAAATGTCTTTACTTAATAACTACCTGTGGCATAAAACATAAAACAACTGCAGTGTAGTTTTCTCACATCGACTCATGAATTACTTTAATTAAACTTAAATCAACTTCTGCTGTCGGCCTTTAGGGCCAGCAAACAGTCTAACAAAATAGGACAATTAAATATTCAGAATAATGAATTAAATGTTTGTGTTTTTTTCAAGAGTTAGTTCAAGAGATTTTGTATTTAAGGTCAGTTAATAAGGTTTTAAATTTTAGACAATAGCCTCATCTAATGTGACAAAAAAATGTAGAAACATGCAGTTCTGATCAGACATATACATTTGAACCTGTTACACAACTTGTATCCATTGTGGCAAAATGCAGCAGAAGCACAAGACTTAATGTCCACTTGATGATTAAAAATGATTGCAGACAAAACCAGCAGATCTGTGTAGAGTGATGAGGAGAATGTAGTTTTAAATGCTGTATTTCCATCACATTTTCCACAGTGTGTCAGATCATTTCAGGTTTGACTGGCACTTTTATTTCCTCCTCTCTTTGAATAATGATTCACTGGCACTCAGGCAGAGAATTGGCTCCATGGACGGTTGATCTCAGTGAACCAGCTCCTTGTTTTCACAGATTTTCTCAGAATTTGTGTCTATTAGGGCAAAAACTATTAAGGGACACAAGAGATTAATGTCTTTCCCTTTGAAAGCAAACCTGAAATTTTCCTTTTCATCCGTACCATGTCATGGTTGTAGTAACATTTGAGGGTTCAGATAGTCATGGTCTAAATTTACAGTACAGGACAGTGATGACATTGTAACAGCAGCACTGTGTTGCCTCATTGCTGAATGTAGCGATGCTTTAAGTTCCAGTGTGGATTAATCTGGCTTTGTAGTAACTCGGGTCCTCTGAAATAATCTAAGGGATTATCCTTTGCAAACAGTATCTCTGATTAACAGCACCAAGTCCTTTTTTCTTGAATCCTCCTATTCTAGTTTATATTTTAGTTTTGCCATTATGTTTGGGGAGATGCATCAGGGCGTATGCGTGTCACAGAAGAAAATCAAAAGAAAACAAGAAGAGGAGAAGCGAGCAGTGGGTCACAGCGGCTGTCCTCCTTTCTCATCTGATGCCTCAGCAGCTGTTGTCTGATACTCGTCATCACTTCATGCTTCAGTGTTCTGGGGAGTTTTCAACAATCTGTTAGTTTTATGTCGGGGTCAGGAAAACAAGCACGTGTTTGATCTTTGACACAGCGGTATGACCAGCTCTGTCTTTGATCATCACCATAAAACAAACCACGGTTCAACAGGAAGGACGACTCAAGTGTGCAAGTGTGCAAGTGTGCAAGTGTTTGCGACGGTGTGTCACACAGCTCGGTACGTGTTGCACAGGTGTTAATCCTGACAGCTTCCACTGCAAAGCAGCGCCGAGGAGCTTATATTACACATACACACACACACACACACACACAGGAGTAGAACAAATCACACACTCTGCTCATCAGAATTGAAGAAAGCTTTCATGTGAAGTCCTCAGTTCTGGCTTACGACTCTTTAATCAGCCAGACTCGGAGAACGTGAAGTGGTGTTGGTGGCTGTGCCGTCAGCGGCTGTAATGTTGACTCCGTGTGGAGAGCGTGGACAGATAAACAACATTCCTGAGCTGTTTGCTGTGGCTTAGCGCCATAAACCAGCTACAAAACAAAACATTCAACGCATTGAAATATTTAAATATTGATTGTGATGCATGTTCGTCCCACTACGCAGGCTTCTGTCTCTCAGAAATATAAATAAATATGTCTCAACCGCACACATAAACATGCTCTGCTTATCCCATGTAGCTGCTGTTATCAGCAAACACATATGGCATCAGAGCGTTTGAAAGTATGCAAATAATTAGCAGAACAGGATTTCATTCTTCCTTTTCTTTCAGGCTTTAGACATTTTTCTCTGAATGCAGAGTAAATTCATGATAATGTGTGAAACCAGTGACAAACTGGTCGCATAATTACTGCGAAATCTTAAAGTAATAAAATATTATAAAACCATGAATAATGCAGCTTTATATCGTAGCTTCTGCCTTAAGTCATAGCATGAACTCAGCACTGAAACATAGACCTAATTAATGGATGGATGAAGAAAGTCAACCGCTCCAGGCGCACTGTACCTTATGTTTGGGCATTTGAATTACTCACATTTCAGAAGGGCAGCACTCACAGCAGTGTGTGGGTGTTTTCCAGAGACGCACACTATTATGCACACAATCGCACACGTTGCATTGGTCTCAGGGGAGCACTTCAGTCCTCGTCATTTAACAAAGATGTGTGTCCAGCTGGCAGGGTCTGAAGCCAGTAGTCATAGTATTATTATTAGTAGTAGTAGTAATGCAGCACCTACTGTACTCACGCTGCTGCTGCTGCTGCTTGGATCAGCAGGAGCACAAACACAAAAGCTGGAAGGAGAGCGGGTTTGGAGGTGGCATAAATATTTGATTGAATTTATTTTTAATAAATAACAAATGAAAGAAGACTCAAATAAAAAAAAAAAAAAAAAACAACACATGCAGGGTTTATTATGAAAGCATTGGTTTTATCACAATATTGCCTTGTATCAAATATTCTTTGTAGTTATCTTTATGTTATTCTTTACTTTTAAATGCAGGGTGGTTTAACTAAGTACAGTAGTTTTCAAAATAAAAGGAAGCTTACAGTCAAACCAGCAAAATTTGAGATTACAGTGTTATATACAATATTATCATATTTGATTTACTATTTTTTAACCATCTTTATGAAGATGCCTTTGATGTTTATTGTATCCCATACTTTCCAAACATTACCTCAAACCTACTTTAGCATTTCTGTGCTGCAGATCTTATCAACTGACAGTTAATAAAGTCCAATATATATGTACATGCAGTATATTAATATGGATTTATTAAACTTTTATCAGTTATATTCAGCAGTATCAGGACAGAATTATCTGTGCGCGCTATGAAAAGAACTGTATTATATTTGGTCTAATTTTTAATAATGTGTGAAAATAATTCTTGTAGTGAGTGAGTCATTTCAATAAGAAGAGATCAGCAGAGTCCAAAGAACAATAATTTGATATAAGAAATGTACTGTAATATTGTAGTACTTCAGGAAGAGAGTTTGTGGATGAGGAGGAGGAGGGCGGCATGAAAGATGGACTGAGTTTTAAAGAACAAGGCACCGATTACCTCGGACAAGGCAGGCAAGAAGATCATTGGACCAGAGTAGTGATGTTGAAATCAAGAGTGAGTTTGACAGCGTGGGAAAGTTGGAGTGACAAAGACGACAGAGCAGGAGGAATAGTCCATGTACACAGGAGTGCAAGCAGACATGAGGAAATGGATCCTTCTTAGTGAACGTGCACCAAAGCTTCACTTCAACCACTCGTCCCTGAGTGCAACTAAAAGGAAACACAACTGTTGTTTTCCTGAGTTAACTACTGTAGCAGTACATTTGGCAAACAAGAGGGGTAGTTTGTCAGCTTGGGATCAGCCATCTGTATTTCTACATTAGCTGACTGGTGTGCAGTGCTGGGAATAAGCGAAGATGCTTTCAGGAAAAAAATAGTTTCTTGTTTATCATTTAGCTTTTTATAAAGTGCAGTAAACAGAAAACAGCCTTTGCTCTAAAGCAGCACCAGTTCTCCTCTTGCAGACAGTTTTTCATAAAGATACTTGGCAGGAAAGTTGTTCTTGGAGCATCTCAGAGAACCTTTCCACAGTTTGTCTGTGGATGTAGTTTGTCTCGGTGTTCCTGTCTCTTTTTGTGAACCCAGACTGACTCTGTGATCATGAGATCAGGGCTCTGTGGGGGCTGGACCATCTGTTGCAGGACTCATTCCTCTCGTCCCTGAAGATTTTATTTTATTTTTTTGACTCTGGAGAATGAGTTTGGGACCAATCAGGCGCCTCGCTGATGTTAAAGCATGATGGACAAGCAGCATCTGCCGTTTTGCGCACTGCTGGATGTATAACTGTGCCACAGCTCAGTGTGTCAGGCAGTACAGACACGCCACCAGGAGCTTCACCGCATCTCGTTTAAAGTGAAATAAATTATGGTGCTTGCAGTTTCTAACACTTTCCAACAAAACCTCTTTTTTTTTTTTTTTTTTTTTTTTTTTTTTTAAAATTTTATAAAAAAAA
>OOFC01030640.1:5411-22835 GCA_900323345.1 Pseudochromis fuscus | reverse complement strand
CACACACTGACAGTCACACACACACACTCATGCACATGTACAGACACACCTTATCGCCTGTTCCGCCTCGCAACATGGCACACACACACACACACGCACAAATGCGTTGCAGCCAAATAAATGAGGCGGCACTCCTCAGGCCTAATAGTCTGGCTGTAATTAACATTGTCATAGTGATAATAGCCATTTATCCCTGACATATCACACACACACACACACTCATTCCCTGACACACACACACACACAGTCCAAAACCTCTATCTTGTCTCGGCAGCTCGCCCAGCTGTCACCTCCCTCATCTGTTTCCCTCCCTCCCACCTTCCCTCCTTCTTCCTCCTCTTCAGTATTTAGACCTCATGATCCTCCTCTTCTGGTTTCACTGCTACTTAGTCATTCACCCTCTCTCCTCCCCTCCTAAGTATTTGTGCTTTTCTTTCTCTTGTTTCACTTGTCATTACTCTCACTTCCTCTTCAATATTTAAACCACAATTTTCTTCATTCACGTCTTTTTTTCTCTTTCTTCTGTTTGTGTCTCGCATTGTGATACTTTCTTTTTATGAGTAAGTGTCCACGCTGCAGTGGATATAGTCAGCAGGAAACCAAATGTTTTCTGGCACGTTTCATGCAAAAAAAAACTTCAACCACTACAGGAAAGGCTAGCACAGCTTTGGTGGACCAGGCATGGGTCCAGGAGGAGGGAGGTTAAAAAGGCCCTGCTGGTAGATTGTAAATACTACGGATCACAACAGGACAGGCAGGTTTGACTCGAGCAGCAGAAAGCGCTACATCCGCTGTGGGTAATCAACAGGAAAACCATTTTCAGGTACGTAAACGTGAACAGGCACATGAGCAGATAATCAGTCCTCATCCAGAGGACAGTTTGGTAGAAGACGAGAGACGGCAGAATATAAACAAACATCCTGGACTGGAGAGGATGTCCTAATTTAGATCTGTGAAAGGTTCAGTATGGAAAGGAGAGAGATGAGTGTGTGTTTGATTTGTGCATTGAAAACACCAGAAAGCAGTCAAACAGTATAATCCACGCATATGTATTTTATATATTTTATTATTTTCTCCTCCTGTTCACATTATTATTAAAGGAATATCTTATCTTATCTTATCTTACATGTTGAAGTGTCCTTGGGCAAGACAGTGAACCCTAAGTTGCTCCCAATGGTGGCTAGCGACATGCATGGCAGCTCGGTAGCCATTGGTGTGTGAGTGTGTGTGTGAAGGTGAATGAGTTGCCTTGTAAAGCGCTTTGGGACCTAGCTAAGATAAAGAAAGCGATATATAAATGTACTGCATTTACCATTTATAAAGTTATGTCAAAGGCAGCTGTGGCTCAGGTGGTAGAGCGGGTTGTCTATGAACTGTAAGATTGTGGGTTCGATCCCCTGCTCCTCCTGTCCACATGTTTAAGTGTCCTTGGGCAAGACACTGAACCCTAAGTTGCTCCAATGGTGGCTAGCCTTGCATGGCAGCTTGGTAGCCATTGCAATAGCTTTGGGACCTAGCTAAAGTCATGAACGCGCTATATAAATGTACTCCATTTACCATCATTCAGAAAGTTTTATTTTGGTCTAACCCTAAGTTGCTCCAATGGTGGCTAGCCTTGCATGGCAGCTCGGCCGCCATTGGTGTGTGAGTGTGTGTGTGTGTGAATGAGATGCCTTGGGACCTAGCTAAAGTAAAGAAAGCACTATATAAATGTACTCCATTCAAATTGTAGACATTATCATCCTGCTAGCTTGTGAAGGAAGTCAGACTTGATTATCCTGTTACAAGAAATGTTCATCTTCCCAGACAGGATCCCATCATTTGATCTTTCCCAAAGTTTAGTCATGTTCCTTGTGTGTGCTCTATCTCTACAAATACATACATGTATAGAAATTACCTGGGAGCTTTTAATGCTTGTTCTTGCCCGATGACAAACAGAAACATATTAAACAAGCGAGGAAGTTTTGCCTTGGGTTGCAGTTTTGGCGTTAACATAGCCACATGCCTGACTGTTTAGAATTTAAGCCAAATAACATGTTTACAAATTAATAACAGTTACAGTCAAACAGAGCTACTTAATCTTCTTAATTTGTCTGCTGTTGTTTGATTGCAGAATTACCAGCAACTAATCTCTTGCTTTGGCACCAATCTGTGTGCAGCGTTGTGGTCGACTGACACCTCGTCATATCAACTGGTGTTACTGAGGATATTGTGTATAAAACGTGCAGCATCAGATGCAAACTGTGTGTCAAGACGTTCAACGACAAGCAGACGCTATAATAGACATATGCAGCCTCTGTGCATTAACAGATGTAAGGAATAGATGTGATATTGATGGTACAACGGTTTGCACATTAGAAAGTCGGTCTCTAATTATTTTAGTAAACAGTATTGACTTTTGTGGCACCAGGCAGCCGCTCTGCTGAATCACAATATCAGCTGAAGTCGAGCTTCATTTACTTCAACAAGACCTATACAAAAACAAGCCATTTCTGGGACTTCTCATTAAGACTCCCCCCATGAACAGAGGGGAGTATATCAGGATAGAAACAGGACCAGTGTGTGATGTTCAGTAACTAAGTGAGGCTGTTGACACTGGGTTTTAAAATGTGTCTCGGGTGATCGGATCGCGAGTGTAAACGACCACAAAAACACATTGAGATCCGATCGTACCACATCCTGAGGTGGTCTTGGATGCATGTAATCATGTGTTGTATCTTTTGTAGTGTAAATGCTGATGGTAAATGGTAAATGGAGTATATTTATATAGCGCTTTCATGACCTTAGCTAGGTCCCAAAGTGCTTTACAGGGCAACTCATTCACCCATTCACACACACACACACACCAATGGCTACAGAGCTGCCATGCAAGGTGCTAGCCACCATTGCGAACAACTTAGGGTTCAGCGTCTTGCCCAAGGACACTTCGACATGTGGACAGGAGGAGCCGGGGATCGAACCCATGATCACAAGCGACCCCCTCTACCACCTGAGCCGCCCTAATAGCTCCTGAAGCGTCTCTGACAAGGAAATAACAGGAAATACGTCATGAATGCAGGACTGAAAGTTGCTGCTTTTCTTGTGTTTACACAGTTACATGAAAACTGTGGGTGAACCCTGACGTTGCTGTAGTGACATCCGAACACAACTGGCCAGCAGGACGGTTTAGAGACGCATGTTAAATACAGGTGTAAACAAAGATGAGTCTCAGCCACCTCAGACACTTTTCAAAACCAAGGACCACTGAGTATTCATACCCGACATAGTTTTGAAAACTTTAAAACAAAAGGTTTGTGTAGTATAATAGAAATTCCCCTGACAGATCATTGGGTAAAATTTATGTAATGATACTTACGTTAGATGGATGGACCTGGACATTTAAAAAAACCCACTTGTGGCCAAAAAGCTACATTTCCTTTTTATAAATGTTAATTCTTCTGAGCTTCTGTTCACTAAATCACTCACCTCCGGCTCAGGGCACAAGCCTAATTTCCTGCTGTCTTTTTGTCCCGAGAATACTTGAGTTAGGAGAGATGATAATGAAGATGAACTCACTCAGTAATGTTTTCTCAGTTGAACAGTTTGGCTCTAAAGTTACTGTTTTTAACTGTGTAGGGGATCAGGGCAGTGCACTGAGGATGATGTGCCCTTTAACTCACAGTTCAGCTTCTGGAGAAACAACCTCTGGTCTATGATGAACCTGCCTGTTACTCATAACCTAACTCACAACCACATGATTTGCTACATCTTGTAATTAGTTTTTTACATGTTGTCTTTCCCAAACTGTGACAAAAAAGACTAAACAATAAACAAGTACCGTATTTTCCGGACTGCTGAGTGCACCTGTCTATAAGCCGCTATTGAATTTATTCCAACAGTTTCATGTGGTCCACTCTTACCGGGTCTGATGTGACGACGCTAAATGTATCACGGAGCTTGCTAGCTTGTAAAAAGCTAACGGGCTTCCGATACATGAGCCACACCGGTGTTTAAGTTCAAAGCGTCGGAAAAAAGTAGCGGCTTATAGTCCAGAAAATACGGTAAAACAGTTTGTACTCTTGTACTTTTAGAGTAATATATTTCTTTAAAGGATTTAACATACACCTGGGGGCCCAGAGAGGGTTATAGCTTCAAGCTTGAATAAAATTTGTTCACTTCAAAGTATCTGCATGGGAACTACCAATAAGAGTACTGGTATGTTTATATGTGAATAGTATTGTTACGGTCAGCACGTGTACTACATTTAGCTTGTTCAATTTAAAATACTCTCGAGAACACAGACACACACACACACACACACACACACACACACACAGAGTCCTGTTTACATGACTTCAGAGGACATTACATGAACTTGTATTTGTCGGGACTTTAACGTTGACGTCACCATTGTGCTAACCTAGGTCTGTAACTTAAGAATGAAGGATTTCTGTTATAGGGGGTTGGTTTTTGTCCTCATAAGGAAGACAAGTCCACATAATGTGACTGTGTAAACAGATTTAGGTCTCCACAACATGAGCATAACAAGCCCACATAGAAAATGTGACACACTTGATGTGTTTAATGGGTCTGTTGTAAATTGTAGCTAAGTGCCTTCAACCAATTTTCTTTTCACAGCTGGGCCTTGGCACACACACATACATGTGCGTGTGTGGCTAAGCTCACATTTACACATGGAGACTGTGTAAACATCCATGCTGGACAGATAACAACTGACCAGAAGGACAAAATGACTTGGAAAAAATACATTTTAAAAACGTAAAAACAAAAATTCCACTGTTAAAGTTATTTCTGTTGGTGCTGTTAGTACTAGAATTATATAATTCACATTATCTCGGCATGTTTTCTCTGCTTTTATTGTCACCATATGATTTAAGTGTAGTCTATAACTGAAATCATTACCTCTGTTATTTATATAGCATTCAACTACTGCCATGTGGGTACTACATGGTAGGAGTTTTACTTTTTTTTAATTAGATGCTTCTTCATTAACCCCAATGGCTTACCATGCATTTCTGTGCTTCTGCAGTATATGCAATCTGCATATGTTGCTAGATTGGAACGACGCATTTATGAAGTACACGAACCACATTTAACGTCAACGCACGAAGACAACCAAACTTCAAACAACCTCAATTAATGTAGTAGGCCAGCCGTGAAAATGGAATTGGAGCAGTAACATGCTGAAAGTCTGATTCGCACACATGCACATCTTCACTGACTTTATGACTTAATTAATGTCATATATAAAGCAATAAACAATAGATGCATGACCTGAAATTTCTTCGACCACTAGCCTTCTGCTGCAGCCTCTCGGTGCAGATGTTGCGATACATGCTACATTACCTTCCTGTCTTTTGGTTCCCTCTTGTCCTGGCCACGTAAATATAGAACAAGTAATACATTTAAAAAGAAAGCAAGCATCTAATGAAAGAGAGTGCCATTTAAATGCCATCATTTACCATTTACACTGATTTATACACACTATTAAGCATTTCACAGCTTTGCACCTGGAGTGTTCAAGAAACATTCCCTTAGGACTTAAACTGTTATTTAACCTCAAGCTCCTCTGTAAAGCTATTTCTTATTCTTACTCTATGTTGTTTCCTATCTCTTGCATTGTGTAATGCTGCAACATGGGAAAATGTAATATCAGTGTTAATGATTAATGCCAATTAATTGCAACTTTAGTGGTGTGCCTGACAGGATATAACAGTTCCTGCGTTGTGTTACTGCAAACATTTAAACACTACAGACAGCAATTACATAATGACACAAGGGCAACGTCCACATCAAATCACTTGTTTGTAACTGGAGGGTGTTTGTTGACTTCCTGATTAACAGGTCAATTACTCCATTATCAATTAGCTCAATTAGCTTAATTGGTAAGTCTGTCAATAGGTGTGCTGCTTTAATGTATTTTTAAGTCATTTGGTGACTTGGTGTCAGCACAGGGTTTGTTGCCACAACCCTATTTGTATGGTAGTATATGCCTGTGTTGGTATCCGTATGTTTGTGTGTGTGTGTGTGTGAACATGCCGGTGCCAGGTATGGAATACAGCCAAAGGGACATTGATTGCTTTTAACCTAAAACAGTGTCCCCTCTCCTGCGGGTATATATGGCGGATCCCTACATTATCTGATTGTGTGTTAACACATGTAAAGCCTGTATCTGAACAAATAGTGTCAGATGTTCTACTAACTCTACAATGTTCTAATAAACAAAGAACAAGAAGCTGAGTTGAAGAACATAGTCTTCACCTCTCTTACAAAGGGTCATAAAGCAGGGTTTTCTTTTTGTCTCAATTCTACAAAAATCACACAACAGAAGAAACACGAGGTTTGTTTTTTAAGGCCATAGTGTTCACATTATCAGACGGTGGTGAAAAGGTTACAGCAAGAGCGACAAGAGGCTCAGGGTTGTATATGTTCCAAGCAATTTACCCCAAATGAGAAACTTGCCAATTTAAGGAATGAGCAGAAAAGTAGATGTGTGACGGTAGATATGTTTCTGTACATGTGTGTGTGAGTGTGTTAATGTGTGTGTGCGTTTACTGCAGACACAACCACACATGAGGTGGCAGTACTTCCAATTTGACTGGAAGACATTCCTGTGTTTTTCTGTAGGTGTGTGCATGAAAGAGGGAAAGAGAGAGTAAAAGAGACAGAGAGAGAAAGAGAGAAAGAGTGAAAAGAGTGATAGACCAGTGGAGAAGGAAGGAGAGACAGAAAGAGAAGTGCTTACATACTCTTATTGTAAGTTGGAATTGAATTTGTACAGAAGAGCAAAAAGCTCCAATTTTTTCACTGTGTCAACTCTTTTATAACAGTGTGTGTGTGTGTGTGTGTGTGTGTGATGGGTGGTCTCGCTCTAGTTGCTTCACTTGAAGTTGCACACACACACACCTTCCTTACGGGGCACACTCTCACACACATGCATGCATGGATAAGCTTTGCTGAGGAGGGAGGCTGTTTTCTAGACTTTTTTCCTCCCTAGACATGCACACACAAACACATTTGTCAGTGCACAGGTGCACGTGTACACAAACACACAGTCATGTTTTCATGACTTTAGAAGACATCACATTGACTTACATTCATTTCCTGGAGACTTATTCCAGCTGCAACTACACCCACTACTTGCTTGACCCTCACCTTTGAAATGAAAACACAGCTTTATCTCAAAATGTAATAACTGACATGAATGCGTCCCAATAAGGACATGTCCCCATAGTGTGAGTGTGTGATCAGAGTTAGGTCCCCACAATGCATGAAATACGTGCACACACAATGCTATGCAGAGGTGTGTGCAGGGACCTACATGAAAATAACACATTCATTCACACATAGAAGTAGTTGACACACAAGAATTTAGCACACACACACACACACACACACACACCACCTCTGAGCTTATCTCAGTGCAGTGTGGAGCAGCTTTTGAAGGCAGTAGGGAGCCAGTTGTTGACGAGCCACTTAATAATTCCCTTGGACAGGCATGAAATTCTTTCCTTTTCTTTCTCTGTCTCTTTTCTGTCTCCTTTACTCACGCTCTAATATTCCTCTTCCTGCTGTGTTTTATCAGGGTTTTTTTTTCACTTTCTCTATTTTTCTATTTTTATGTCTCATCTTTTCTCTGTCATCACTTCCTCTCTGTTTTCCCCGTGGTTCGTCATCATCCCGTGTTGTAAACCCAAATGTGTATTAACATTAAGGTTAATGCAGGTTTTCGGAGCCCATGTTCAACCAGCGTTGGACGTTCAAATGAGGCATCTGTCATAGGTTAATGACTGGCTGTCAGCATCAGCAGGGGATTGTGTGCAACAGTGCGGTTTCATACTGCAATTTGCATAATCACCAAGTAAAGTCATGTTTTAGTTTAACGTCTTTCTTGTCTTTACTTACTGTCTGAAACTATGTCGTTCCCTCTTTCTTTATTTCTTCAGAAAGTCAGATCAATTTAATTAACCGTGTCTTTTTAAGAACATCAGAAATAAGGAGACATTTGTGGATTTAGTGAATGGTACATCAGGAGGAGGAAAGCAGTGGACTAACAGCCATGTATCTATATCATTGCGCCTCTCTTTATGATTGTTGTTTTTGGTATTGTGTTGTGATTCTGTATTAATTACTTAATGAGCCAATGTTGTGCGTGGGCCGAGTGAAAATTCACGAAGATTCACTATTTCATGCAACCGATAGTAGTCACAGCAGCAACAGGATGTAGCTAGTGTTTGTACACAGCAGCACTTCCTGTTGTCTATAATTAGCGGTTAATTGTGAATTTGCCGCTAGCCTCCTGCTGCCGAGAAGATGCACAACCAAAAACACAACTAACTTCAAAGCCTTTTAACCTGTGTCACAATGTTGCTTTGAAAAGATTGATTTATACAAGAACCTACCGCACAATTATATAGAAATGCAGAAAAATTGACAACGACTGTATCCTCTTGAGACCCTGCGTCCACATACATGGACATCACATTTTAGATTTTCTACAGTGTATACTTCATGTTTCTTTACAAAAAGCAGTCGTCCTTGTTTGTGGACACTATATCTAATCCTATTATCTTTGTTTGTGGACACCCCTATTCTTCCTTCTAGTGGTAGCAAAAGCACAATACATCAATTCATGTATTATTACTATTACTACTCTCGGTTCAAAGACGATGCTTAGTTTTTAGACTTATTAGGACCCAATAATCCTAAAAAGCTAGGAGAAATTAAAAATGTATGGCAAACAAAAGCTGGGGTCTCAGGAGGTTAAATGTTGAATATACCAGTAATAGTTGGTATGACGGCCTATTAGTGCATCTGTGTGGTAAACCATGTATTGTACTTTTATTGAGCATAAATCTGCTCATGCCAAAACTGTACTACCATACAGTACTAGTATAATATTCATTAATTCATCTTCTATACCCGTATATCCAGTTACACTAGTTACACATAATGTAAAATTGATCAACATGTAGAAAGACGATGTCAGTGCAATCTGTGGTTTGATACATTATCCAACAGGCTGTAGAGAAGTGGAAGTCCAAAAGTGCACATACAGTGTTTCATTTCCTTTATTACTACCCAGAAACACTGCACACTGTGTACTGTTTGTACAAGTAAAATCTGAAAGGTTGTACTAATAAAACATTCACCACCATCTCGTACAACCTCAAATAAAACCCGGAGAACCACTGAGGATTAAATTCATCGATATGATTTGCAACATCTTGGCAGTGGTGCACATCTTCCTCACCTCTCGCCGTCTTTTTTAAAAAGTTGGTATCTGAGCAAACTTCTGCTGATCAGAGCAGCTCTCCATGGGATGACATCCTGGATCTTCACGGTCCTGCCAAATAAAAGTTAAATAACAACAACAACAAAAACTAAGGTCAGGGTCTGGTTATGTTGCCTTTGAAAAATATGAATTGCACATACATCAATATGAATGTTACACAGAAACGATGTGCTGATATTAGATTTCCAGAAGAGCTGTTGATGGGGTACATCCGGCCATGTTTGTGGTTGCTTGTCCAGCCGGTGGAGTTTACCTCATTCGACAAAAATACGGACAAAGCCTCGGTCTGCGGAGGGGTTTCCGGCCGGCGCGAGGC
The DNA here is from genome assembly GCA_900323345.1 of Pseudochromis fuscus. Classification (NCBI taxonomy): domain Eukaryota; kingdom Metazoa; phylum Chordata; class Actinopteri; family Pseudochromidae; genus Pseudochromis; species Pseudochromis fuscus. The sequence continues at coordinate 13,224 of OOFC01030640.1, read as the reverse complement.
CTCGACAAAAGCCACCGCAGTCCCGGTTTAGTCTGGTGTTGTGTGTGTGGAGCCGAAATAATCCTCCCTGTCAGGTCCACACATCTGCTGCTGGCAGTGTGTGTGAGAGAGAGTGTGTGTGTTTTCAGTACCCAACTATATAACTTCATCCACAACGATACATCTGCATAACATCAGCGCACGTGCCATTTTTGTGACGGTGCAACGATCACAATTCGATAAAATAACAGCTTCCTGCAATTTGATACAATGTCCACTAGATGGCGGTGTTCCAATACACACCAATATGCAACATTTAGAAAGAAATGATATTAAATTGATGTTTTTTGGCCGATGGGGGGAAAAAACACACACACTTCCCTAATTATCCCACCACGTTTAATTTTTATTTATTAATGACCAGCACCGCTCTCTAGTACAACCCCGAGGGATTTCATATGACTGTGAGCCCCACTGATAATACACTATCTTCTCCATGTAGTGTCATCATTATTACTGCAAAGTACTACCTACTGTCTTTAATGAGCACTGTTTACTGTGTAGGTGCATAATTAGCTCCAATGCTCCACACTGCACAGGGACCCTCCCCCTCAGTTATTTTAATTAATGGTGTGTAACTATTAAGAGTTGCCTTATCCAATTAGGCTTCGACTAATTGGCAGCTAAAGAAATACCATATATACGCATCTCCACGTAATTATGATCCGACTTGTGTACACACTCAGACATATGGCCAGCTCTGCTACTTCCTGTGTGTGATTCTCAATGGGATGCAGAGTGAGGAAGAGGATAATTAAGAATAATCTGTAAGAAGCAGATGCTGGTAACATGCTCCCACTGAGCACTTCAATAAACATGAGGATAATACAGGAACACAAGAGTGTTTCAGTTTTTTATTATTTACTATTAAATCAGTGTTTCAGCTTCTGACAGGAAGTTACTGACGGTGTCTTTTTCTTTTGTATTTTTTAGCTTCGTAACCCACATGAAAACATTTGTTGCTGTTCACTGAAGTTCATTCATTTTGGTTATTGCCAGGATTTAATGTTACATGATATCTTGTGGGTTTTTGATGTTTATTGATGGATATTTACATGTATAAAAGTACTGATATACACAAAAACATATTTATTTAACATTTCTGTTGCTCATATAATGGCAAAAAATATGCAAAATATTTGTCAATTACCAATAAATCTTATGTAAAATGAAATAACCAGTTCTTTATTTTAATTTGTGTCATTTTTTAGAAATGAATTAATAGATTTAAACTTGAATTTTCATATGTTAAATAGAAAATGTTTATAAATTATGTAAAATGTCTCTTAACATATTTGAATAATAATTACATGTAAAGAAATATTCTTCAAAATCAACAATTTGTAATTATTTACAATTACATGTTTTCATCTTATTTTAGAAAACACATGTTTTTGTGTGATTTAATAAAAAATTCAAAATAGAAATGGGAAAAAAAATCAAAATCTCTATCTATCTATCTATCTATCTATCTATCTATCTATCTATCTATCTTCAGTGATCTGCTGTTTTTATGAATGAGTGGAAACAAGTTCAGTGTGAATGAAAAAGTTTTGCTGAATCTAAACCTTTTTTTTTACTAATCCTATATAAAGACGACAGTGGGCAGAAATTAGACAAATGAATGAATACATAAATAAATAAAATTACATAATGAACACTGCATTAACATGTTACCTCATATATAAAGTATAAACTCCCAACTGTTTTTCGTACAGATGCCTGGATCTACTCCATGGCCTTCACCCAACTGTTTGTCCCTGCAGGCATTAGTAATATATGGCCAAGATTTACAAAGTAAAAGCATGAAAGAAAAACCCTTTTTTCAGGAGTACAAAGAGTGAGCAACAGCATCTGCTATTATATATTGGAGATGTATTATAGATGATCTGCATTCAGCTTCACCCAGGTAATAACACTGAACATGTGGTGACGGGATAAAATAATAACTTTCTGCACTGTCACTGAGGATACAAGCACTATAGGTGTTAGACTTTGGGGGCCACAGGTGAACGTCCTGCTGCAGACCAGAGCAGCGTGAATACATTGTTTGGTAGGAGGAATATATTAGCTGCAGACTGTTTGGTAATAGGCTGGGAGGGAACTGCACTTTCCTGAGGAGGTGTAACGTGATTATGCAGCACCCCAGATCAGCTTCTTTCCAAGGGCAGGGGATCTACTTTTACTTTGAAATTATGCATTCAGATTAAAATTCTCTTCCAGAAAAAAAAAGTGTATTAAATAACATCCCAACTGCAGAAGAGAATGAGAGAGAATAAGCTTTTATAGTTTATATTGAGTGTTAAAAGTTACTGCGTTTGCGACAATCCCTAACCCCTGAGCTCTTATTTTGAAATTTCAACTGTAGAAAAATACCAGAGACAAGTCTCAGGGGTGTAAAAGTTTAAGATCTTTTACATACCACGGAGAAAGAAGAAGCACATGAAGCTCAGATTTTGGAAAAGAAACATGTGCAACACCAGAGTTCAACTCAAACCAATTAATAAAGAAATCAACAGATTAAAAGTCCAGGAATTGGATTTTTTTCTCATCTCTTTGACAATTCAAGGGGAAAAAGTTGATGCTCGGTGTTGTGAAAGAACCAAGCACCCGTGCATAATGACATGCATGTTTGCAGGAGCGCATATTACCCACAGTGTTTTGGAAACACGGCGGATTACTTGAATTATAGATTGCACGCACATACCAAACCTGATGTCATGTTAGCGGCTTTTAATCAAGTGAAGGAGAGAAGACAGCCATTCATCTTACAGGCAGTCAAGGGCTCACGTTATTAAAAAATCTCAGACTAATCTTACCGAGCATCGTGGACTTAAACAAACACAGAAAATTAACAGTGTGCACATAGCAAAAAGTCACAAAAAAAGATTGTGTGACTGTGACACTTGCACATTTATTGAAGCTGCACAAGCTTCAGCGGTGACTCAGTGACTTTCTTCCCATGTACTGGCTCTGTGCCACGTCAGGCTGCAAATTCATTAAAGATTAGATCTGTCTCACACACCAGCCAAACTGATGTGCTGCATGTAAGCTCTGAATTGGCTTCTGCGTTGCAAGGTTACGTAGAGGGGAGGGGAAGAGTAATGGCTCGGCGCCGAAGTGAGTAAAGCCTCTACACTAAAGGTGATTGCTTTCTTCCTCTCCTCAGCACCTCCTCTTCTTCAACTCCCCTCCCATCCTCACGCTCCTCCCCCCATCTCCCCCCTGTAATAAATCTCCATCTGCGGCACATGTGCTCGGCGTAGAGACGTACACATCCACTCTGGCGGCAAATGAGAATGAGAGGAATTGAGATCGGAGACGCTTGGCGAGGTGATGAAGAAGAGCTGGTTTCTTCCTCTGCTGCTCAGTCACTCGCCTGCTCGCTCACTCCCTCAGCTGCTCCACACACTCCGTCATCAAAACACACAGTGAGGCGTGCTGGCTCGCTCACTCCCTCTGTAGCTCGTGGACGCACACACTGGAGCCAGCGTTCAAGATGCAGCAGCAGGAGTCTTCTGATATCCCATCAGGTAAAGGAAGAAAAAAACAATCTCCATCATCTTTCCTCTTGATTGCATCAATTTCGATCCCTTTATTCCACTGTCTCCCATTCTCACCCTCCATCTGTTCATTCCCCTTTTTTGTGTCTTTTCCTCATGAGTACATGTGTTGAGGTGATAATCGCTGTGATTGTTGTTGTACAAACCAGGAGGTGTGTCTTTTTCCCCCCCATATGGCAGCTGAAAGAGTACATTAAGGTGGAGCAGCTCTTGATCCTCCGACTGCTTCACTTCCAGCTGTGAAAGTGCATATGGACTGTGGAGCATATTGCATCCTTCTGACCTAGATATATCCACAATGCTTCTTCAGCTGCTCATTTTTCCCCGTGTTTGGTTTTGTTGTAGTTGGCTGCCATGAAGTAAAGTGTCAAAATCAGGTCATATGTGAGATTGAAAGTGGGAGAGCTGCACGCTGGAGGTTGATCGTTGGTGATGGGAACGATCCTGCTGGTGTATTGAGTTGGGAACTAGATTGTTCACACTCTATTTTTCATTATGTAATCCATTACCCCCTCCCCCAGGATACACATTTACTGTTACTCAGGTTTACTTTGATTTACACTAACTGAATGTTAGATAACAGTGGTGATTAGAGGAGAAGTGAAAATAATGAGCCCGTCGAACATCACTGAAGTGAAAACTGGACACCTGACCGTGCATTTATTTCATGTATGTGGTATTTTTGAGTCATTTCTTACGAGGCAGGAGAGCAGAAAAATAATCTTTTTCTAGGTTGCCAGTTCTCCACAATACAAATAGATGCAATATTCACTCAGGCATGGTTTTGGATTATGACAACAGGAGGCTCTGACAAGCACAAAAACCATTTCTGACATTTCCTTATGGCAGCTGAAGATGAAAACGTTAGTGGTGACCCTTTACCCCACTTTGAGTACTTTTTTGCAGGATACACACAATAGATAGGACATATTATTGTAAATTTTTGTAGTATTTTAAATGCATTTTGATGTATTTCCATTGATTGATTATAGATTCGTCCCCATAACCATGAGTATGATGTGTTTGAAATATGGATGGACTTTGCCACCAGGTCTCAAAAAAAAGTGCAATACCACCGATTGCTACTAGATGTTTGCGCCAAAAAACTGACTTCAACTCATCTTCAAACAGAGGAAGCTTTAGGGGCGTGGTTAGTGTAATTGACAGGTCTGGTCTCCAGGTGTTGTGGAGGGTTATTCACCAGTGAGTCTCATGGCCAGACCCGCCTCCTCACTCCTCCCTTTTTGTCCAAATATGGTCACTTCTGGCTCCAAGAAACCAACATGGCGACGTTCAGATCTTGACTTCAAAGTCCACAAACCAACAGGTGACGTCATGGTGACTGCATCCATCTCTTATATACAGGCTATGATTTGGAGGCAGCATCTAGTGGTCACTGGTGGTATTGCAGTTTTTGGCTTCACTTCTTCTCTTTCATTAATCACTGTCAGTGGTGGACAGTGACTTAGTACATTTACTTGAGTACTGTACTTAAGTACATTTTTTCAGTATTTCTACTTTACTTGAGTATTTGTTTTTTGGAAACTTTTACTTTCACTCCGCTACATTTCAAAGACAAATATTGTACTTTGGACTCCACTACATCAGTACATTCAGGAAGTGTGTGGTTACTTACTTTATATACAGTCTATGCTGCAATGTGTTTCAGGCAGTTTGTCCAGGTAGAGTTACTGTCGCGCAAATTGGCAGGAAGTGACTGACAGCAGAACCGAACAGTAAAGAGGGAAGACAGGAAACAGCACGGTTTTCTTGTTTAATGTTTTCTAAAAAATGCTACATAGCATGTTAGCCTCTTGATGGGAAATTTGAAAACAAAAAAGCAAAACTAAACAGTCAACCAACAAAGTATTATGCACACTCTGCAGGAAGGAGTTTTCTTTTCATCGAAGCCCTTTCAGCTTAAAATACCACATTAACAGGAAGCAGACGTTAGTCGGGGATTGACTCGGACACTGAGAACAATACAGCAATGTACTGATATTAGAAAATGTCCTTTTACTTTGTACTTTTGAATATTTAAGTATTTGTAAATGCATGTACTTTTGAATACCGTATTTTCCGGACTATTGAGAGCACCTGTCTAAATGCCACTATTGAATTTATTCCAACAGTTTCATGTGGTCCACTCTGACTGGGTCTGATGTGACGACGCTAAATGTATCGGCGGCACAGAGCTTGCTAGCTTGTAAAAAGCTAACGAGCTTCGTGCCAAACACACCGGTGTTTAAGTTAAAAGCGTCAGAAAAAAGTAGCGGCTTACAGTCTGGAAAATACGGTACTTAAGTATTTTTAAAATAATTAAAAATTTAGTATTTTAACTTGAGTAACATTTTGACCAATAACTTTTATTTGTAGTTGAGTAAGATTTGACCATGAGTATCAATAGTTTGCCTAAAGTACTGAAGTTGAGTACTTTGTCCTCCACTGATCATAGCTGAATTAAAAAATACCTACAACACTGAACAGGTGGTATTGATGAGGTTGCAAAAATACACTTTTGAAAACAAAGACCCTGATGTTTCACTCAGTTAAGATTGAAACAATAAACTGTAATTATCTTCACCCTGCTCCAAAAAAATGAGACATCACAGTTGGAAATTGTTACAAAAAAAGTGTCTCTGTAGGAAAACATAATGTTGTTGTGTCGCTTGTTCATGTTGTTCGTGATTTACTGACACATCACTTCTGCTGTGACACGGCGCCTGTCACCCATCACCAGTCTGATCCCAGCTCCCAGGTGAAATCATTATCTATATATCCTTCACTTCGGCTTCATTCACTTCATCTTTGCTGCGTCTGTGAGCAAACCAACAGCTGACAACACGGCAGCAGCTCGGGAGGTGGTTGTAATACAAATGCGCTGTGTACTTCCTCGCTTCGTAGACAGATGGCTGTTATTTGTACTGCAATCTCAGTATGAATAAGGCATAAATCAGGTATAACGTGCATTGTACTGGCTCACAGCAGTAACAACAGTAAGGAGGATTACATCATTTGTGTGAGGGAAATGTGAAGGTTAACAGGAAGGAAAAGGTGTACACAATCAGGACTTGTTTAATGGCAACACTGAGGTAAACAACTTTCACTCTCCTGCACTTCAGCTGCATGCTACTCTGGTTTCCATTTTGACGACATGACTTTTTTTTTTTTTCGTGATTGCCTTGGCACACTTCCTACAACAGTTTGAATGTGGAAAAACTCAAAGTGCTCTGAGGAGAACTGGCAAACAAACATTTCCTGAAATAAACTGCAATTTTGTGAAGCTATGAACAGTATGACAAGAGAGAGACGCACTGTTCAGGCTGCACGAGCAGGAGACGTCTGATAAAACACACTCCACTGGTGTCTGAAAAACTCCAATCTGTTCGCCTGTGAGGGCAGGAAACTTTGTGATTGGTTCTCAGATTATTTCTGTGATTTACCAGCACAACAAGGAATTAGTGTGTTGAAGATTTTTATTTGTGTGTAAACAGGTAACTTTTCGGAAAGCAGTGCAATCATCAACTGACAATAAGTAAAACAAAATAAAACATGCAAGGAGAGTTTTAATCAGATTTTAGTTATAATCACAGGAGTTGTGTTAGTTGTGCTTTTCCTCAGGGATGCATCTTGTTTATTGTGCGAGATTATAAAATTGTACAACCAATATGCAATGATAACACACAAACAAAACAACTGAGGCAAAACATTGTGCACATTTCCTCTTATTTACATGTTAACTTCAACCTCAAACAGATGGTGTGTAGGAGTGTAGTATTGAAATCCAGTAGTCTCCAACCTTTTTGCACCACAGACCGGTTTGATGTCGGCATTATTTTCACGGACCGGCCTTCAAGGTGTGGCAGATAAATACAGTAAAAATAAAATAACACGACCAGAATACAAAAAAAAAGTTTCCCTTTTGCGAAGAAGCTCTTAAAAGACATTTGGTTTCTTTTAATCATTTTTTCCAGTTTGCGGACTTATTTGTTTTGCTAACGTATCTGATCACGTGACCGAGACGAGCATATTGACATGTCAAGATCATAGACTGTATATGTACAGTCTATGGTCAAGAGGCACGGACGAAAGAGAATCTGGTCGTTTTTCAAAATAAAACGTCTTTCAGACTATAACGATCAATACAACAGAATTTATAGAAATCATTAATTCTTTCTGCGCGGACCGGTACTGGTGGTTGGAGACCACTG
>OOFC01030639.1:76424-89774 GCA_900323345.1 Pseudochromis fuscus | reverse complement strand
GGTAGGAAAAAGGGTTTTTTGTTGTTTTGTTTTTTTAATTATTATTATTTTTTTTTTTAAAAACTAAAAATGAATGCAATGATTCTTCACGGTCACGTAAATGTATATTTTCGTGGTTTTCTTTAGAAAACACATCGCTGTCATATTCACTTGTCAAGGTTGACAGGGCAGACTTGACCATACTCTGACGTATGGGCAGAAAACGGGCAGCGGTGGGCAGAAACAGGCTCCAGGGCGTCTAGTTTAGGTGTCTTTCAGAAGAAAGAACAGAAGATGAGTAAAGAACAGAAGAAGAAGAAGAAAAAGGTGAAGAACAAAGAACAGAACAAGAAAGAACAGAAGAAGAAGAAAAAGGTGAAGAACAAAGAACAGAACAAGAAAGAACAGAAGACAGAACAAAAGAAGCAGAAGAAGAAAGAATAAAAGAAAGAACAGAAGAAGCAGAAGAAAGAACAGAAGAAGAATGAACAGAAGAAGAAGAAAGAACAGAAGAAGGAAGAAGAAAGAACAGAAGATGAATAAGAAAGAACAGAAGAAAGAACAGAACAAGAAAGAACAGAAGATGAATAAGTAAGAACAGAAGAAAAAAGAACAGGAGAAGAAGAAAAAGAAAGAACAGAAGAAGGAAGAAGAAAGAACAGCAGAAAGAACAGAACAAGAAAGAACAGAAGAAGAAGAAACAACAGAAGAAAGAACAGAAGAAGATTTTTTTGATTTTGAGAAAACCACTTTATTTACAATGAAACACAGTCAACAGACAAATATACACAATATAGCAGCATCACCAAAAAAAAACTCAGTCAAGAATTGCACCAAACCACAGCTCTTTGTTTTGAGACACACTACATAAAATTCCCTCAAATCCACACAGCTCTACAAACCTGTTCAGACTCCCTGTGGCCTTGTGGAAGCAAAAGTCCAGTTTCAGCCTGGCCTTTATGTTGCACTTCCACAAGGCCACAGCGTTCAGTTTTGAACCATCGAGCAGTTTGTCTCTGTGACTGATGTAGATGGCCAGCTTGGCTTCCCCGATTAAAAAGTTTAAAAGCTGGCACTTAAAATTATCAGCCTTCCTGTACCTCACTCCACAAATAAAAACAGGGCCACAGAAAACACCACCAAAGAGATTAAAAACATTCGTAAGAAAGCTAAAAAGCTCACTTAGCCTTCTGCACTCGTGAAAAGATGGAACACATTTTCTCTCCGGTCACAAAAAGGACACTTATTTGAAAAAGTGGGATCAGGCAGCTTATACAATGTCTTCCATTGAGGGGGGCGTCCTCCCAGTCTGTCTGTCCAGACACAGTCACTCCTGCCCTGCAGGTTCCCTCTGTTATATACCTTCACACAGTCTGTGTACAGGGTCCTTTTCTCCAGACTCCGTACTATTAGCCCCACACTCTTCAGGAGGGGGCCACTAAGTTCTCTGAAGTCAGGCTGCAGGTGCACATCAGGGAAGTCATCTGTGGGGTCGGGCTGAGCTCCTCCCTCAGCGTACTGCAGGAGGAGGTTCCTCTCTCCTGCAGACAGTCTCTGCCTCCACCGTTCTAGGCACCTCTGGACCAGCCGGGCAAACCTCAGTCCCAGCAGAGAGCCCACCCCCGAGGCATTACTGAGTGCCGGTCCCGCTACATCCACTAGTTTTTTTTTTTAAAAACAACAGTTCTGGAGCTGCACAGCGCCCCCATCAGTCCTGATGTGGAATCGCAGCTTACGTCGAGCCTGGCACCATGAACTCGAGGTTCCTTGAGCAACCAGTGCAGAGAGTCAACAGTATGAGGCCTGTGCCATTTAAACAGAGCACAGGACTTAAAAACACCCTGATAAAATTGAGGTACCCCATTTAACTTAACTTTTAAATCAGTTAAAAACAGAGCAGCATCCAGCCCCAAGTTGTTCACACGTTTGAAAATGCAGCTGGCCACATCTCTCCACACTATGTCTGGAGGTCCTGTAAGGTACCTCTGGACAAACTGGATCCTAAAAGTAGCAGTCCTGCTGGCCAGGTGGACAAGGCCCTGACCCCCCTCCTCCCTGGGTAAAAACAACACAGACTGTGGCACCCAATGTTTTTCATTCCAAAAAAATTTTACAATTTTACATTGTATCAGGGTCTGAAGACCCGATGGTGGGTCCAAACAGGCCAGCTGGTGCCACAGCAAAGAAGCTACAAGGTTATTTATAACCAGAACCCTGCCCCTGTACGACATTTGTGAGTGTAACCATTTCCACTTTGTTAATTTATCGTCAGTCTTTAGTATTAGGCCATCCCAGTTCTTCTTTTCACCGTTCACACTTCCCAGAAATATACCAAGGTATTTAAAACCACCTCGCTCCCAGACCAGGTTCTGAAGGAGAACTGGGAGGCCTTTAAGCCAGTCCCCAACAGCAAAGCCTTGAGTCTTTTTCCAGTTAACTTTGGCTGAGGACACAACAGAAAACTTCTCAATTATTGCAACTAGCTCATCGACATCCTCTTGGTTTTTTATTAAAACATCATCAGCATAAGCAGACAAAACTATGTTTTTGTTAAAACCCGGTAAAAGCAAACCTCAGACACAAGAACGGATTTTCTGAAGGAGGGGTTCCAGGGAGAGTGCATAGAGCATCCCGGATAGAGCACAGCCCTGCCGCACACCTCTAAGCACCCTGAAAGGAGCACACAAGTCACCATTATATCTTCAACACACTCTCAATGTCACTGTACAACACCTGAATCTTAGCAATGAGATCAGCACTGAACCCAAACCTCGCCATGGTCTCCCAGAGGAAGCAGTGTTCAACGCGGTCAAATGCCTTTTCTTGATCTAATGCGACCAAGCCAGTGTTCAAACCCAATGAACGGGAGACCTCCAAAACATCCCTTATTAAGTAGATGTTGTCTACTACTGACCTGCTGGACACACAATATGTCTGGTCCCGGTGGATGACCTGCTCCATAGCGCCCCTCAGGCGGAGAGCCAAGGCCTTGGACAGGATTTTGTAGTAGGTGCAAAGGAGCGACACAGGACGCCAGTTTTTTATCTCCTGCAAATTCCCTTTTTTCGGCAAGAGAGTTATGACAGCCCTCCTGCAGGACAGATCCAGTGAACCAGTGGCCAGACTTTCATTGTAGACATCTAGCAGGTCATGGGCTAAAATGCCCCGGAAGGCTTTATAGAACTCTACTGTCAGACCGTCGATACCTGGAGCTTTGCAGCCCTGCATGCTCTGGAGGGCTGTGAAGAGTTCCTGTACACCCAGTGGGTGCTCCAGCTGTGAGTTGGTCTCCTCAGAGACCTGAGGTAGTTCCCCACAGAACTCCTCCAGCAGCTCTTCACTCTGTGAACACTCACTCTTGTACAGTGAGGAGTACAACTCCACAGCCCTCTCCTTTATCTGCCACGGTTCCTGCAGCTCCGGCCCTGTGTTTGACAGCAGGGAGTGTATCAGTTCCTCTGCCCATGTTTCCTCTCCAAGCTGAAGAAGCAGCTAGAGGGAGCATCCATCTCTGTGATGTTCTGGATCTGGGACCTGACCAGCGCACGCTGCACTTTAGTGTCCAGCAGGCTGGCTAAACCCATTGTTTTACTTTTGAGGGTTTCAACACACCCTCGATTTCCCGTGGACTCACTTGTGTGCTGTAATTCCACTATATCAGTCTACAGATCTCTCATAGATCTGGTGATGCCACGACAGTGTGCTGGAGACACAATAATTTAATTTGGGCCTTTCCATGATCCTACCACTGCCGCAAACACGTAAAATCACCTTTTGTTTGTCTAAAACCAGTCCAGAAATAATTTAATGCTTCTTTAAAACTTTGAACCTGAGTTAAGTCAGAATTAAAATACCAGTAGGCACTTCTTGGTATGATCTTACTGATAAAAACACCACCTAAAAGTAAAGAATGATCTGTAAAACCCACTGGTAAAATCCTGCAAGTTTTAAAAATGTTAAAATGTTGCTGGAAAACATAAAATCTGTCTAAATGAGCTAAAGAGATTCTGTTATCGTGTGGGACCACGTAAACTGTCTGGAGCTTGTGTGCATCCTTCTCCACACGTCCACCAGGTCATGGGAGGAGACCAGCTGCCTCAGAGCGCACTGGGAGACTGGATGAGGCTCTGCATGATTACGGTCTAATGACTCAGTCTCTGTACAGTTAAAATCACCCCCTAAAAACACATAATCAGACGACTGCACATCTCTTAACGTTTCATTGACCATGTCAAAAAACTGTCTCCTCTCTGCACTGTTGACTGGAGCATAAATATTAATAAAAACAACAATAAAATGGTCAAAGGCAGATTTAACTAAAAGACACCTCACTTGAACAACATGGTGCACTTCAGTGGATATTGGACAGAAAGCTCTGAAGAAGAGGACGTCCACTCCTGTACTAGCAGAAGTGCCATGACTTAAAAAGACCCCACCCCCTCCCCACTCTCTGCACCACTGGGCTTCATTGCTGCAGTCACTGTGTGTTACTTGTAGAAATAAAACACCAATATTTCTCAGCCTGGCTGTTTCATATAGCAGAGCTCGTTTTTTCTCCTCTCTGGCCCCATTCAGGTTTAAAGACCCGACTTTAAAAGTGCTCATATGGGCTGAGAGGTTAAAAACTATACTAAAAACAGCCAATAAAAACAAAAGAATGCTGAAAAGTTTTAAACTGTGTTGTGCTAACATACCTGCTTCCTTATTTTAGACATCACTTTCTTTAATCTGTACACCTCCTGGTTGGTAAAATCAGACTCAGCTTGGTGTTTTATATGATGTCTGGCTGAGTGATAAAACAATGTCACATCACAGCTCTTGCTGTGGCTGTTGACAGGCACACCTAGTCGATTTCTGCACTTACATGTCGATCAACCATTCGGCGAATAGTTCAACCCAAGACACACTTAGGACGGTCCACTCATTTGGATAACATTTCCTTACGCATTTCATGCTGGAGGAAGGAAATAAATAAAAATGAGAGAAGAGCGTTTTTATTTATTTATTGATATTTAATTCTATTTATATATTTATTTTTGTATTTATTTCCACATTTATTTTTCTATTTATTTTTAATTTTGGAATATTGTTTTTTATTTTTATATTTATTTTAACTTTTATTTATTTAGCGTATTTATTTTTTACTTTGGCAGTTTTGGTCCTCCATAGCCCCTGGCTTGGCCTCGGGCCCTAAATATAGCACAAAGTAATCATATAGATAACACAAACACTGACTACCCTGACTGACGGACTGACTCTGTGTGTGAAGGTGGCCAGTAACAGTAAAATAGAAACAGTAACAGTAAATGGTGGAGGTTGAATATTTTTAAAGATTTCTCCTACAATTTAATTGAACATTTTCCTACTTATTCTGTTCTTTTAACTCTCTGAGTGATTGTGAATAAAGTTGGATGAATGCACATGAAAATTCTTTTTCCAAGCTCTTTCTGCTTATGTCTGGCTATGTTTAATGCATTGTAAAAGTATTGGGTGATGTATTTGTAATCAAGTTTAACAGTCAGTCTATGTTAAAATAAATAGAGATAAAACAAAACAAAAAAAAGAGCTAAATGAGGCCTGTGTGGCATTGATTCCGTGTTCGACTTTTTGATCCATGTTTTATGGGCAAAGGACCTGATAGACTTAGTTTTGTCATGAGAATAGGGTTTTTACATGTAGTGTATATTGGGACGCAGTGAACGTACTTTCTGTTTACTGAACAGGAGATTCAAAACAGCTTGAGCAAAGAGAGGCAATCAGCTGAGCACAGTTAAATAAAACCAAAACAAACAACTATCTTAAATAAAATCAAATTAAGTTGAATATAATTTAATTAGTAAACATTAATTGGTTTGTCACAACCTGGCTCTGGGCCATAACAAACACGGAGAAGACAAGGTGCATTAATGAAATAATATTTATTTATAACTAAATTTAACAGAATAGTGAAGGATGGGATGTGTTGGTCAGTGTGTAGTGTGGTAGTAGTGTAGTGTGGATGTGTGTAGAATGGGAGGTGCTTTGAAATCAAATACAGACACAAACAAAAGGGGTTCTGCAGCACCGGCGGAGAAGAGAGAAGAGTGACCCAGGCCCTGAGGATCTTTGGTGTTATATGGCCATGGGAGCACCAGGTCCAGGTGCTCTCAATCATCACTGATGCCTCGACAGCGATGTTCGTGGAATCAAAGGGTGTTTTGGAGCTTTCAACATCATACCAGAAGATAATTTTATTGTCATTTGAAATTCCGCAGAACAACAAACAAAATGAAGTTTTCCCCTGCTTGAGGAGGGGTGGGCAGCAACAACGTCCATCACTCCGCCACCTTGTACGCCCTTCTCCAGGGGACTCCACTGGGGCTGATCAGACCCCAGCTTGTGTCCAGATGGCATAGCTGCCATGACTCTATGGCTCCTCTCTTTTGAGCCACAGCCATCTTGAGGCCCTCTCTGTCACTTCGGTGGTGTTGCAGATGGCTCTCCTCTTACTCTCTCCCTCAATGCCTAAAGAGGCATCTAGGGAGGCAGAAGATCCATTAACACCCAATTCAAAGACAATGTATAATATGGCAAAAGAGTGACATGCATGACAAGGACAAATGCTGGCCCGTCACTGATGTAGGAGGGGTTTTCCACTTGGGATCGACCGATTGTCTGCGCTGATATTTAGCTTTTTGACTCTTATCGGCATGTGCCTTTTTTATTATTATTATTTATATCTGATAACAGATCCTTTCTTACTGGCTCTTGAAGAGGGTGGACGCATTTCTCCTCCTCTCCTCTCCCATGACTCTCCTTGCTTGCTTTTTGTCTGGTCTCGTCTGACTGCTTTTCCTGAGCTCTTCTCTGCACTGCTCTTGAAACCTAACCACCTTGGAATTGATCAGCTGGACCCTCACCCAATTCTCTCGTTGAAAATGGACTCAGGGGCAGTCCACTTGCCCTGATGGGACGTTTGCTGTTGGGTATACGAGGGAGAGTTGGAGCGTTCCTCTCCCTACTCTCCCTGCCGTCTGCCTCGCACCTGATGTCCATCGAGGACACTGAAGATCTACCGATTCGGAACCTGATAACAAGGGCTACTGCTGATTGGATTGGGCACTGTCCTAGTGTATTGTCTAAAAAAGGCAGCTGTTCACAGCCCCCAAAGGCTGCCACCAGGATTGATATGTGGAGAGCTGTTGGTTACAAGGGACGATTTCTGATTGAATCGCCAAAGTTGCTGATGGATCCACAAGGATCTTTGTATTCAGTGTTTGTCATGCAACTGTATGCTAATGTTTGCCGAGGTTTTTTTGGGTACCCATAATCGAGCTCCCCTCTAGGAACTTAATTGTAACTGTTTTCCTCCCCCCCTCCCCCCTTTTGCTCCGATGTAGACTCTTCTCTGTCTACAGCCACTACATAGCCTCCAGCATTGTCCCACCCACAGCACCATCTGATTGGTTACAAGGCACAAGTAACAGTCAATCAGCAGTGAAGGCAGGGGATGCACGGTGTTCACACACAGATGGCCAAGAGGCGAATCACATACAGAGTGGGGCAGTTCCAGAGAGCAAGGAGATAAATGATTCAAAAGGTAAGTTAAGGCAGCAGACTCTTCTGAAGTTCGATAAAAACATCTCAGTCCTCTACAACTCACAAGTAATGTTACCGTGAGGCCCAATACCTCTATGTAAACATAAGCAGCTGCTCAACGCTCAGTCCCTCCAGACGTCTGTTGATCACTGGAAACAAGGTTGCTGATAATATCAATATAGAAATAAAAGATAAGTGAAAGAAAAAAAGAACATTTTTTTAAGTTTTAACTATAAAAAGCTGATCTCAAAAGCTGTTGAATATAAATACGCTAAAGGCATTTATACAAAGGTAAGTCTTTGAGTTTGTGTTATTACAAATTTTGACGTCAATATTGTCACTTTCATCGCAAATGAGTATCAGACCCAAATATCTGTTATCGTTGTCTTGACTATTAATAACTGTATCAGTATCTACCCTGAAAAAACCTTATTGGTCGATCTCTAGTTTCAATAAAAGTAAATGCAAAGACCTTTACAGATAAAACTGTAACACTGTCAGTCCATACGTCCATCTTGTACACCCATTTATCTTGCACAGGGGTGCAGCAGGCTTGGAGCCTATCCCAGCTGGCAATGGGTGAGAGGAGAGTTGAACTTTGGACAGATGAGCAGTCCATCGCAGACTAGTTGTATGTTAAAGTTAGTAAGAGAAATGGAATTAACTTGTTTCTGCTTCACAAATTTAATTTAACTTAGAGGATTAAAACAAGCCAGGCAACTCCTGCTGCCTCTCACTTGGTAATAAAATAATAATAGTCAGGGGCAAGTTCAATCAGAAGTTCACAATCAAAGACACAAAAAAAGATATCAGGCTTAGAGCTGTTTTTAGAAGATGGCATGTAATGTAACTCAGACCCTGCTTATAAAAAGCATGACAGGTAAAACTGAACAGATACAGAGAGAAAATAAACCTGACAAGCAAAAAAAGGCATTTTCATTGATCATTCTTAAACCTATTTATCTTTGTTTAGTCACATCTAACGTAGTCTGGTAATCATGTACATTTACATATAAATATCTGAATAATCATTTATCAGTTGCAGTGAGCAGCAGGACAGAGCTGATCTGATCAGCAACATCAAACAGCATCAACAGTGAAAGATTGTGTACTTTAAATTAAACTCAAGTCATAAGCGCTGTAAATGGAAACATCTGTACACAGCAGTACTGGAGATCCACGAGTAGCAGCGTAGTATTCAGACATGTTTCTGAAGCTTGTGTTTTCTTTCTCAGATGGTAGCTGCCACTTGTCACCTGTCAAAGTGTGTGATTATACTCTTAAGCCCAGGAAGGTGGGCACAGCTGGATCTGTATTCACTTATTGTGTGGAAATCAAAGGTTACCCAGAGGTTTTATATACTTGTTTCTTTAGGTGTAATTTGGGAGAATTAAATGTTCAGGCATTTTGTTCAGCAACACCTTTTCATACGAGGCACCAAGCTGTTTAAAGCAGCGTCAACATCTCACTTCCCCTGCAGTAAATAGCTTTTAAGCAGTTCCACCGTCAGTAGTGGGAAAATCTTGACATACGTATTTCTATATTATGCAGAAGTGGTTCCCAGCCTGAGGGTTTGAACACCTCCAAATGGTCACATCATCAATGTGTGTGGCCACAGTGATGATATGACCAGCAACCTAACATCACATTTTTGCTTTAAAATGCCCTTTTCAAAATTTCAACAGAGGATTTAGTTGTAAAATTAATATTTGAAGGAGCAGAAAATGAGAAAAAAGCATAATGCTCTTTGCAAATTTAAGTTTCTGTGTGTTTGAGCTATCAACTAATTTTACCTTTTGTTTGTAAAATATTGCATAATGTCCTTTTTCGGGCCCTTTTCAATTATTCAAAGTCAATCTGAAAAGGGTAAATAAAAAAGTCCCTCATTAATGGACATAGGAAAACTGTGTTGGCACAGCTTCATTTGAAGGAGTCACAGGCACCAAAGCCTGGAGTAGAAATCACACTTTAAAGACATTTGTTCTGTGCAATTTACTCCATTCGTATACAGTAACCTGAAAATTGAGGCATCAGCTGAAGTGTGTGGAGAAACTAAAACCCTGAAGTAAGATAGTGAATGGCAAGAGAAAAAGGCAAGAGGCTAAAATAAATCAGGATGCTTGTTCCACAAACTTAAAAGAGCCTCATACAAATATTGGTGGTGACTTGAAGGCCTGTGGGGGGAGTGATCAAATACCATTTTCAGTCAGTAATCAATGTTCAGCCTTCGTGGGACAAGACATACAAACAGTCATTCAGTAGTTTCAGTGAGTAGTCAAATATGTTTGCTTAACTAGGGTCAGAAGCTCTGCACACATGATTTTCACCATATGACAACTTACTTTGATTCGATTTGATATTAACATAACTGTTTGTTTTCATCAGAAACATAAATACGGAGTGTAGGTTCTTACCTTGACATGTTTTGACTGACATCTTCAGTCTTTCTCAGAAGCATCAGCTAGCAGATAACAGCTAGCCAAAACATATTAAGGTAAAACACTATACTCCCCATTTATTTTTCTGATAAAAAAGAAACAGTAATATTATTATCAATATAAGAAGACAAAATAAACTTGTTTGAACCATTACTTTGGTAAAGCAACACGGGAGAAGAAAAAAGTAATTTGACTTGTATTTGATGAGGGATGTATGAATGCTGTGTCCAGCTCAGATTGTAAACAATAAAATGTTATATCAATGCTGCCACCCAGTGGCAACAAGTCGCTAAATCAATAAATAAAGGATGAAAAATCTACAGTCATGAAGTGCAAATTACTCGTTCTGGCTAACGTGTCCACTCAGACATGTCAGACCAACATCCTAAACATCTTATAATTTTGTGATCACACCTGATCAAGGATAGTTAAATAATTCACCATGTTGGTAAACGGATAAAGATATGGTAACCAACAGAAATATTACTGAAATCCCTTCTTAGTTAAATGTTACCTAAAATAAATCTAAAATATGGGTTTAATGAGCTAATTTAATCACTTTAAGAATCAAAGAAGCACTTTATCAGGCCATGAAATAGAAAACAAAGAAAACTCAGCGACTGTGTGGACATGTGTGTTATCTGTGGTAATGAGGTGCTGTCAGCATCACTGTTACAGAGTATATCACTGCCTCAAACCATCAGACCAACTTGGTCACACAAACGTGCCACTAGATCCATGGACACATTGATGAGAGAGTAGCTCAAATTCAAGAAGTAAGAGAGAATTAACATCAGACAGACATGGATACTGTCCGATACCCAATTTCCTTTGCCAGCATTAAGTGACTCTCCTGATGCCTTCACTGAACTCAAGGAAAAAAGACAATTCTTAAGTTTAAGACAAAGTGAGTGAGCCTCAGACCTCTCTATGAAGGAAAGGTATAGGTCAATCGGCTTAATGACTGAGCATTTAGGCCCAGGTGAAGACTTGGAAGACACAGAATAGAGACTAGTTCAGATGGAGGACCTGCTTCATGAACTCGTACATAGTAAAGGCCATGGCCTGAGAGGGGACACAGCGGATGTAGTTGAGAGAAAGGCCTCGGTACAATCCCCTCTTGATCCCAAACTCCTCATACACATACTTCAGAGTCTTGACCAGTGACCTGTTCAGATGTGAAACAAAAAAATTAAACACTTTTCAGAAAAATTTAAAAAAAAAAAAAGAAAAAAAAAAAGAGAAAACATTTTGGTTTTAGATGTTTTGCTATGTTATGGTCTAAGGTTTTCATGCTCTCATCATAGCTAATTTCTATCAACTTAGTCAAGCTGACTATTACATACTGAATCTTTCATCTTTTTACACAATAAATTTGCAGTTTTTATTATGAACATTATAGATATGGAAAATTATTCTCTCTATGCAACTTACAGCCAATACAAAAAAAGTAGATAATGCAAAAACAATGAGCAGCATTTAGACCGGCCTTATGTGAACTTGTACAGGTATGAATAGCATGTTGTTGGAGTTTCGTGGCTCGGCTGCTGTTACTTCATTTAAGTTTTGGACTTCAACATTTTTATCTAATGCAAACAGCCCTGAAACCTCAGGAATTTTCTCCAGTTTTCTGCATTTAGTTAATCAGTGTCTGCTTACAAAATCGTTTTAAGATAGGACCACCTCAGGCAATGTCCACACTTTATCAACAACACAATATTTTTTTTAGTATTTGAGTGTACAACAACTTGCCTTAGGCTAGTATAAAAAGGTTTATTTTCTAAGAAACTCCATCTATTAAAGATACACTTACTCTGTGAGCTGCTTTTGTCTATATGCCTACCCTTCAACATTACAATACAACCTTACAATTACCTCTACTTTATTTTTTAATGAGTCGCCTATAGCAAATTAAATCGCTCCACATAAAAACACAACTCCAGCACCAACAACCTTTTTTAAGTGGTAATAGTAGTAAACATAATGGCCAAAACTTTTTCTAACCACTAGTTTAGAAAGCACACTGCACAGCTGGAATTTACCACAGATTCATGGTGCAACACACTTCTTGAACAGTGATGGATACTTACGTGCATTTCTCTGAGTCAGGAAGCACAGAACCTAACTGCATTCTTCTCCTAGCCACATCCAAGGGGTACCTAGTGAGGAGAGTCACAATGTCACACATCAACCACCAATAAATAACAGTTCACCATGCCCAAATAGGCACTGCTAACTAACTGGCCATGTTATGAGTCTTGAGCATAAATCCTGCTAATTGCCTGCCTACAGCACTTACGATACTGTCTGAGCGAAGGCACCAGCGACTCCTCCACAGAACAGGTTGACATGGAGTTTCAAAACAAGGACATCAGAGTTGTCTGAGGAGGGGTGTCCCAGCTGCTCTGGGAAATGTTTCAAGCCAAGACTCTTCAGCGTGCTATAGGTGAAGAATGAGACACCTGGGAGAGTACAGGTGGGAGTCAAGAGTCTAATGCAACACTGGTTACATATGTGAATTAGGACATTTTAAGTTGTGCTACACAACATTCACGGTGTTGGACCATCATTATATAATAGCTTCTCTCTATTCAAATAAGTCATAATGATCACCAGCATAAGGGGCCATTCCAATAAGAGTCGGTGTAAGTCCTCTATAGAAGCCAGAGATGCCCCCTTCCTGCACAAAAAACAAGAGCACGCATTGAACTCATGCTGAGCAATTCATTTTTATGAATTTGAATAACAGAATCCAATGTTTGTGGAAGCCACGTTAATTGGTAGAGGAGCTCATCACAAGTAATCACCTTAAGGTAGATGGTGTGGAAAGCATTGGCAATTCCAGTATAGCGATGATGTCCTTTCACCTGGAAGGCTAGCCTGGCTCGAATCACATCCAGAGGATAGGTGCATATTACTGCAGTCACCCCTGGAAACACACACCATGAGAACACAAAACAAAAAACATGAGTTCACTGCGACCAACTTTCAACTCTGTTTTCCAGTTTGTTTATTCTGAAGTAGCAGACTAGTGTCTGATCACTTCACTGAATTGTTTGCGGGATTTAATGACCCACAGTAATAAACTGTGTCTTTAAACGGGGCCAAATAACAATAACTGACAATAATCAATAAATTGTCATGAGAACAAACGAGAAGTTAGAGGTACAACTAGCTCTGACTGAAAAAGACCAGTCTGATCAGTACCTGCCATAGATCCTGAAAGGAGGTGATGGATGCGTCCAGAGATACCAAGCTTTTCACTTAGCAGCTGTAAGGGAATATTATCAACAACAGTGGGGAGAAAGATCAACACTTTTATTAATATATAAATAAATGAAAATAAATGCATCCC
>OOFC01030639.1:0-58997 GCA_900323345.1 Pseudochromis fuscus | reverse complement strand
TTTTTTTTTTTTTTTTTTTTTTTTTAATACTGAGTATTATGGGACAAACTTACTGTATATAACCAGATAGCAAACAGCAGATTAGTTCAACTACTAGCTGTTGAACAAAATTGTGCACCTAGCAACATATTCTGAGAGGTTGGTTCAGACCAAAACGGAGCAAAAATCCTAGTGACCTTTGGACCAGAACTACAGCTAATATTCAACTGTGTTTGCTAATACTGTTGCTAAACAAAAACTTTATTTGGGAATGGTCTGTCTGAGGTGTGTTTTGAGTGGCCAAATATTTGTGGCTCATAATTCAGGTTTAAATAATTTAATAGCATGGAACTTATATGATATATATTGAGGAAATGCGGTTCTAAGCGTCTCATAGCATGTGTGACTGCAGCACTTTATCACTAACACACTGCTGGCAGGACAGAGGCTAAACAGAAATATTGTCAATCATTTTGGTAAGCGGGAATCTGTTCCTTACAGCAGCTGGCTACTACAGCTACTACATAACCATGTATCGTATACATATTTCAGTGGTGTGTATGTGGCTGGGGGAGGTGTGTGTGAACAACTGTCAGTGAGGGTCCATGTGTAGTCTATTGTGTGCAAGCAAGCGTGCATGCACTGGTAGAGTCCTCAGAGTCATAGCAGTGGCAGTAGCAGATTAGGGCTAATTATATAACACCTGCAGTATTGGTAGTGAAGACCTTTGTGCACTATTTCTGAGTGTAAGAGGGGGCGAGAAGGTAAAGATCAGGCCAGGCACAGATTTGCAGCCATGTTATTTGGATTACCCTCAATTGTGGGTCAGCGTGTGTGTGTGTGTGCGCGCGTGTGCAGTACTGACTCAGTCAAACACTTACAGTATAGCTGTTTGTTACTTTTGATGTTACACAGTGTGCATGCTTTCATGTGTGTAAGCATGCTGTACAAGGACATCCCATAGTGTGACACAGAACTGCTGATCCACCCTCATTCATGCAACAGAGCCGGTTGTTGTTTTGTTATTTCTCTTAACTGAAATCACGTTGGCCTGCGCTTACAAACAGCGACGCCTGTGTTTGTAGGTCGAAAACAGGTTTTTGTTGAATTCAGTGGACATGCAGCAGGGTGAAGGAGCCTTGGAGACCAAGCTCACACTGTCAGTACAGTTATCATCATCATGAGCTGTAGGCCAAATCGTAAACTCCATCCTTTGTTTATATCTAGATGCAGAACAGGTAGAGCAAGGTTATTTCTTGTCTTGCACTGAGTCTATGTGGGTGTACTTTGTGTGTACTTCTAGTGTGAGTAATGTGTTAACATACTTGCTGGCCAGTCTTGCTGATCAAGCTCACACACACCCTCCCGTTGAATGTTTCAAACTCCACAAGACTGTGGAGAAAAAAAAAGGTGCAGAGGCCAAAGAGGAGTTCCTGTAGTGGCATGTGGAGTCGGTTACTGGTTTTAACACTCCACCAAGCAGTGGTGGAGTGGCTGTGGTTTTGTTTTGTTTTAGTCTGTCGTAAAAAGCAACAAATACACAGAAGACATACTTCCAAAATGAACTCAAGACACAATGCAGAATATAGGCTGAACAGTATGGGAGGTTTGTATATGAGGACAAAACACAAAACTACTCTGTGGAGGTTTGTGTGTTTGTAAGAAAGAGAATGAAAGTGTTTCACAGTGAGAGTGGAGGTTTCCTTTTAAAAATGTCTGTTTTCGCTCAGGTTTGATGGCCCCCTCGTGGCCTCGCTTTGTATTGGGCAGTGAGGACAAGGCTGAGATCTGGCCCTAAACACAAACACACATGCTGCTCACCAGAAACAAACACTGCAGTTCATAGAGTGCACAGACTCCCATATTTGTAGAGTGTATTTGACTGAAATGGTCTTGACATGTTTAGAGCTCTAGGCTGCATAAGCTGACTCAGTTTGACTATGGAGATGTCAGCACTCATAGATAATGGTATTAACACTAACATCTCAGTAAACTGTAATACCATCATGTGGTTTAAATACATTAATTGTTGAAATCAATAGACTGTTCACCTGTTTGTTCTTGTAAGCTGTCTCCAGTTGTCAGCATGCACTAAAGTGGATGAGTCCAAATTATTTAAACTAAATGCAAATGTCAATATTTTAGTGGAAAAAACGTCTTTGCTTTACATTTTGTATTTTGTACATTTCAACAAGATGAAATAAAATATATGTGAGACAAAGCACTCACAGATACTATTGTTACCTTTTATCTGTGAGTGTCGGAGACTCCTTCTGTCACTGTATTTATCCAAACCCTGTACCTGGAGAGGCGCACTTTGGGTAAGTTTGAGGTGCACCATAATTACATGCCAGTTAAAGCACTCAGCTCAGTACAATACAGCTGCACCTGGGCACTACACTTTGCACAAATAGTAACCGGCATGCTTCCAGTCAGTAGCCAGCTCGGGCCAGCTTCCCCTGTGAACCCATTTATCTCCAGCTCCTCTCTCACTCCTCCTCTTGCTGCTGCAGAGCATTTGTCTGTTGAGTAGTCCAGCTGGGAGAGCACGTGTATCAGGAAAACACTTGTCGATCCCTCACACTGGGATCTGGTGGAGAGGACAGGCAGCCTGCAGCACCCAGTTGTGGCTTTGCCTCAAATATTTAAAGTTGTCTATATGGGGGAGGTTTGTGCATATTGCTGTGCACATTAAGGTGAATATTTTTTACGTCTTGTAGGTTAGACAGCATCGTCTTCATTGTTCTCAAATGGAAGCAGCCTGATGTAAATTAAGACTGATTTGTCCCACTAAGTGCTGCTGGCAGGTCTTCCCCCTTTTTCACAAACAGCTGTGGACGTCTTCAACACTGATGGTTTCCATGGTGACCTCTTTGTCCGTCTGCTGACCTTTGACCTGCCGTGGTAGTCTGATGGAGTATTCTCAGGGTCATAATGAGGATTAGTGGAGATAACCAGTAGACATGCATACATGTGCGTTTAAGACTTTGAACTCAGCAACCTTCATCCAGGTAATTAGGTTAAACTACGCAGGTTATCCTGCTCATAGTGGGTCAGGAGTAAGCTAGCACTATCTACAAGCTATGGACACTTTAAAGGCACCACAAATATCTGCATTTTCCCTTTAAATCTTTCAGTGAGGAAGTTGATTATGTAGCTAATAACTTCACGTGAGCGGTGCTTTGTTACTCTGTTATTAATCAGTACATTTTTTAAACACTAAGGTGTGAACAATAGCAGTTCTCTAATGATACTCTAAATGTTTAACACGGTTGCACCATCAGTTTATGCTGTGCCACAACTTACTGGGAATGAAGCGAATCACTATCCGTCACCCATATTACTGTTTTAATTGTGTTCATGAAGAGTCTTTCATTTATGTGGAATTTCTATTTATTGAAAAGAAATGTAACTAACTTTGCCTTAAAGCTCGATGGGTAAATTTAACAAACACATCCCAACACAAATATCTTTCCTCTTCAGTTATGACAGGAGGTAGAGATTATATTTTAAGATGAACATAGTATTTATGAAGCCAACTTATGTGAAGAAGAAAGAGAGAATGCAACTTTAAGTCCAGATTGTTTCTCTTTGTTGCATCACTCTGTATTCACCTTTGTCATTGAAAGAGAAATCATCTCCTTTCACAAAAATGAGCACATGTCTGCATGTGGGCATGTTGGCAGTGAGCTGAAGGACAGATGCACAGCCACACTTTTTTTTTCCCTTTCATTGCGTAAACGTGTGGGACAGAAGGGGGCCGAGGTAGTGAGGAAGATTCGTGAAATGTCAGAGACACTGCCAACATATTAACAGAGTCGACTCATTATGACCAAGCATGGTGAGTTGTGCTTTAGCCTACTCTCTCTAGTCTGACTTCACCGCTTCCTCAGCACAGAGGCACATTTTATGACATGCTTGCCTGTGATTAGGGCTGCTGTGTATTTTCTGTTAGCCAGATCCAAGCCAATTAAATTTAAAACAACCCTGCAGGTAGTATCTGTAATAGCTGCAGGGCTTGG
Organism: Pseudochromis fuscus; assembly: GCA_900323345.1. Taxonomy (NCBI): domain Eukaryota; kingdom Metazoa; phylum Chordata; class Actinopteri; family Pseudochromidae; genus Pseudochromis; species Pseudochromis fuscus. The sequence goes on along the minus strand of OOFC01030639.1, from coordinate 54,996 downwards.
GTACTGGCCCAGAAAGAGGTTCTGTAGACGAGGGGAAATGTCTGTTTTATTTAATTTTTGGCTCAGTTGTTTGGCCAGAATCCACCATACATCAGAGCAGATGTCAGGCTCAGGCTGTGCCAGGTTGAAGCCTTACATACAACCAGGGACAGTGGTTTAAGAAACTTCACTCAGGTTCTGTCTCAGCTGTCTATAATTTTCAATGCAAAGAGTTGTATAAACACGATGTTAGTTTTTATGTGTTTTACTACAATATTTATATTTTAGGTATATATTTGTAGAGTTAAACTTTGATGGCACTAATGCTTCACTGCTGAGCCCTCTTAGATTCTTTGCATTTGTGAGTTTGCGGCGTGTCCTGACTGTTGTGGGGTTTTAAGTCCCTGGAAAAGCTTTGAAGTCGTGCCACTTGGTTTCTCTGGGTGAAAAGAAACCCTGACTTTGCCCCAGTAAAAGAAATGCCACTCAAATCCTGCCAAGGGCACACAATGGCCTCCTTCTGGAGAAACCAGAGGTTATTCATGCATCAACCAAACCTGCCTGATTTAGAGTATAACATATGCACCTAGAAAGGTTAGAAACTCATCTACTGTCATTATTTCTGAGGGACATCTATCTTAGAATGATATCCACTGAGCTGTAATGCTTGAAATGGGCTCATTTATTCTTTTTCCTTGTTAATTTTCTCTTTGTTCATATATTATCCCCTGAGCTATTGCTGTGTAGTATTATGCAGTTATTCTTTAATGTACCACTGGAATCTGCATAAATCTGTTTGTAGACGTGTGTGTGTGTGTGTGTGTGTGTGTGTGTGTGTGTGTACATGCACGCATGAGCACACAGTCATATGGCCAACATGCCTACTCAGCATGTTGGACTAACACAAACTTAAGTAAGCCTTTTCCTGTCTCATTGTGAGAGGATCTGAGGCCCCCATGCTGCTCTGCCTGCATAGTGTTTGTGTGTTTGTGCGTGTGTATTTGGGTCAGTGTGTGTGTGAATGTGTGTCGGTGTTTACATAAACCGAGGGACCTGCTCACCTTTCTCTTCTAACCCTTACTAAGGTGAAACTCTTACGTCCATATTTAGGCATAGCGACTTCAGAACTGAACACTGCAGAACTAAGGCAAGAGTTAATACATGTTTGTGTGTTTGTGCAGATGTTTGCCTTTTATCTACTGACTAAAATCAGCAGGCACAGACACATAAATAAATCAGGAACAAGATTAAAGAGGCATAAAGGTTTTAAAGTTCCCTTCTCCTGGATGGGTTACCCGCTGTCCACCTCTTCCTGACCGACCACTCTCTGTCCTCAAATTGAGTCCATGTGTATTCAGGGTGTGGTGTTGAATAGAGTATATTTCTTTCCAAGAGTGGGATTGTAGTATGTTACGTAACACAGTATGTGTGTGAAATGGAACTTCATATTGGATACCATTGTATCCTTAAAATAGCCTCACCCGTGGGTTATAAATTGTCCGTACAGGAAGTGTGAAAGCATGCATTTTGTGTTTGTGTGTGTGTGTGTGTATGTGACTGTGTGTGTGTTTATTGAAGAAGCAGAGAGCTTGCAGAGGAAAGTGCAGAAAGCCACAGTGTAGGCATTTAGTCACAGTCTTGACTCTGCAGATGTTCTTTTGGAAAAGAGAGGAGTGTGATATGTGAGCAGCCTCTGGGGTCTTCTGAATATGAGCCACTCTGCTGCCTCCTCTCAGGTAACACAGACTTTATAGTTTCAAGGTTCTCTTCAAGGAAAACTCGGTTTCATATGACCTTGGTCTGACTTTGCAGGATCCAAACAATGCCGACGTTTGCATATAGATTACTACTGCCAATTCTGCCTCTTTAAATGTTTGTGCTTGTGTGTGTTTTGGGCTCTGACTTCTGCAAAGAGGTGTTTTAGTGTGTGTGACTGTGTCAGAGGTTGTGTATGCGTGGACTGGATGTGCAGCATGGGGGCGGGTCCAAGCAGAGAGTCATGTTTTCCCATTTTCCCATGGTTGTTACCTCTGACACTCCCTGACTCACACAAACACACCTCTGCCCTGGATAGAACAACTGGAGCTGATCGGTAGAAAGTTTAGTAAAGAAGAAAGGAACGGAGAAACTCCCCGTTCCTCCACTGCTGCCCTTCATTAAAGATCCATAGCCTTTCAATGCAAAGGAGAGACAAGTTTACATTAGCAGCTGTAGTAATAGCTGTAATGACAACTATTGGCAGCAATCATGTTTGGCAAAGCTCCACCATCGGGCCTCTCTCCAGCGGGTCAGCCTCCACATGTGTCGGAGACAGTTTACGACTGCGGTGCAGAACGAGTTTCTTTACCTCGCTTGCTGTGCTTATGTACTGTAGCTTAGGGTGATTAATGTCCAGACTACTTGTTCCTAACGAGAGCTGGGCAGCTCGTTAAAGTGGGAAAAAACATATGGGACATTTAAAGAGCTGAAAATTAAGGGTGCGGTGGAATATTGTTAGTAGTTGTAGAGTATTTTTGGATGAAGGAATGGAGTGGCTGCAGGAGGAGGAATGGTCTCAGGGCTGGGATACACTGAGAAGGTGCACTTTATGAGTGTATTCTCAAGTTTATTTGTTTTGAATATAGGGATGAATGTTTGTATAAGTCCTATTGTGATAAAGATAGTTTAACACTGTGTTTAATACACTGTCAGTTATGTGTTTAACGTAATGTTACAGACAGATGGAAAACTGTGACTGATGTTTCCTTTTCTGTGTGTCGCTTAGGTTCTGATGATTGTATAGCTTTAATCTGATCTTCAATTGTAATTGCATGAGGGCTTCCTCAGCACATGTCAGCTTGTAGTTGCATGGTAGCAGTTGGTAGGTGTGTGTATACAGAGACGTGTGTTATTGTTTGGGTTGGTGTAACCTGTTTTACTGTGCAGTATGTAGCTAGTCTGAATGCCAAACCTGTCGGACTACTGGTCACATTTCCATTCAGAGTTGAGCTCAACTGTAACATGTCAGAATGAATAACACCAAGAACTCATGATCATTTATTATGGGTTTTTTTGAAATTGGGACATGGACATTTCTAATTTGTAATAATCCAGGTAAGACTCTAACCTATACTCATTTTTATTATCATATAAACTGCAAGAAGCTCTTCTTTAACACCTTATCCTGAATGTATGAATAATAACATTAAACATGTTCAGATGTAGTAAACTTCTGATTCATCAGAGTGAAAGAATGAGTATGTGTGAACTCCCTATTAGTACACGTATCAATGTTATTATATTGAGTTAAACACTGGAAGTCCATCATATACCCACATTGGTCATCAGTTTGAATTCTAAAGCTGCAGACATGTATCTGCCTTGTGATTAAATAGCTGAGAGTGTGTTGTAATGTGGACTGGGGATTTCTGTGACTGACAGTGTGGAGAAATATTATTTTGTGGTGATGAAGTTTGCTCCAACACACCACGCACATGCCCTGTGTATATTTCAAGTGTTTAGTCTACAGCTGTGCTTGTTTTAGAGAGTGTCAGAAAACTTGTGATTATCACTGTTGTGGAAAGATGACTTATGTTTAAAGTGGCATTTTTTTTAACGCTAATTCATAGATATTACACTAAGTTATCAACTACCTTAACAAAGGAAATGTTATGCCTGAGCAGCCTGTAAATAAAAACAGACACACTCAGCAGCCACCATTGTAAATACATGCTTAAAGAACTTCAGTGTGTGGCGTTGTTCCAAGGTACTGGGTCTGAAAACGTTTGCCAGAAGACCACATGTGCATGAAGCCACACCGTGCAGGAGTTTGCCTGTGATAAGTTAAAGGCCTCTAACTGACTGACTGACTGTTGACTGACTGCGTGATAAACAAAACAGCCCCCCAGTGAGGGGACCAAGAATGTAGATCTTCTGTGTATTTTTCACTTTCAAAACTTGCTTAGTGGTGTTTAACACATTGCAGTCGTGTGTGAATAATGTGTACATAGGCTAACTAACATTTGTCAGTGTAGTCAGAAATGTGGATCAACTCATTCCTGATATGAAACATCATATATTTATTCTGACTCATAAATATTAATTACATTCTCATGAATAATGTGGGATTTTTACAGGATTTACTGCTAAATCCATCAGTAAGACTCAATCTTCCACCGTGATATACTTGTGCTGTTGTGTCACCCTGTTGTTTAGTGTGTTTACAGCAGGCTGCATGCTACGCTGATATACTTTTTATTGTTGTGTTGGACTGAGCTGCACCATTTCTGCTCCCACAATCAAACACACGGCTGAGGTTGGTTGCTGGAGTGTTAACGACAGCCACTGGCTCTGACTGCCTTCATGTTTCCTTGTCCTGGTGTGACCTCAGCTTCTTGGCCACATGGTTGCCTTTAAACAGGGCGAGTCCTTTACTCTCTTTTCACTTTACAAATTTTCCTGTCTTGTTTTTTGCTTTATATCTTCTGGGCTTTTTTTTTTGTTTCTCCAACCTCAGCTTTTCCTTAGGGAATTGTTTTGAAAGAGTACAAAAGGCTTTGAGGGTGGATGAGAGAGAATGAGAGGAAGAGTTGTGGAGACAGTGAGACAAAGAACAGTATGGATGCATCCTCTTCCCTGCTCCCACAACAGTCGTCCACATTTCTAGATCATGTGGGAATCAGAGGAGCTACAGAAAATTATACTGTGACACGTGTGCCACAGTGTGTAATCGTTTAAAAGGCATGCCGTAACACAACTTGCTTCACACTACTTCTGACGTGACAGACTGCAACACTTCCTTATATCATAATAGATCACATGCCTGTAAACTCAGGGGGTTTCGTTTAGGAGGGAGGAAGACATGCACACAAACACATGCTGGCCAGAGTATTTGTCATGTGATGGCTTAAGGGAATACGGTGCTTTAATAGTATTTGCATTTCCATAGCGCAACTTTCCTCTGCAGCTAAAGGCTGATCACCCTTTATCTATGGGTGTATAATTAATAGTTATGAGACAGGCTTTATTTGCATCATCAGTTAATCTAATGACAGTGTGGTTGTGTGAGTCGATCATTACTCTAAAACCCAAAGAGCAGAAAATGTTTGGTATTTTTTATTTATATGGGGAAATTAACCAATTTGAATTGATGTCATTTTTTGTCAGTCAACCATTTGACAAAAATAGATCAATCATTTCATCAGTGATACCAGAAATTCTGTGAAAATAACCAGGAGTCTTCAAGAAGTGTTGGTGCACTGCCTCAGGGGTTAATATCTCAGCGATAAAGGAGTTGTTTTCCTGTGATCCAGATCCAGCATGTGCGCAGTGTCCATTCCACAGCTTGTGTCCAATCCCTGTGCGTAGGGCTGGAGTAAAAAGCCCACATAGGGGATCCTTTGTTTAGGAGAGTCTAGGCATGGAAGATAATTTACAAGCCGCTAAGGTCCTCACGCCATTGGCTGATGAGGCTCTGTCTGCGTCTGCGAAAGGCATCCCATATGTGTGTGTGTCTATATGTCTGTGTGTGTGCGTCTGCTGTAGCAGCACTTTGCTACGGCATCTCACAGTCGCCCTAGTCATGACACCCAGGAGCTTGCCCTGCGCTCGGCTACTGTAGCCAGCGTTTTCTTGAGGCTGGAGGAAGGCAAAGCAAGATGGCCACCAATACCTTTTAGGGATATGCTGCCTAAACCGGAGGGGCTTCCTCCGAGGACAGACAAGGTAAAGGCGACCACAGTGTTCACCCCGGGGTCTATTGTTTCGTTGCAGGTTGGTCAGCTACAGTAGAGCTCATCTAGAGGTTATCCTCCGTTGTCTCTCTTTCTCTCTTCCTCTCTCTCTCTCAATGCCACCCTGGATTTAGCTGATTGGAGCGCTTTATTTGGAAGCTGGTGTTGTTATTGTTCCTACTTAATCACTGAGGACCTGGGCTTCTGTGTGTGAGTGTTGGGCTTGTCTTTTCCAGGTGGGTTTAAAGGATGTGACAACAAACTCAGCAACAAAGAGGTCAGTTTCCACGGTTACAGAGAGCCCTATTCTTTTTTTTCTTCGTTATTTCTCTTTTTTAGCCGTTATTCTGTATGAAGAACCCCTTTGCTTCCCCTTTTTCTTTCTTGCAGTGTTTTAGACAGCCATATTTCTGCACCTGCTGTTTTGTTACTGCTTAGAAGAAAAGTGGAGCGCTTGTAAGCCTTGGATCGTAACTTGTTGTAATTTGGCAGGCTTGACTTGTTTGGCTACAGTAGTGATGGTTTTATTATTGTGCAGTTTGTAGAAAAGGTCTCTGTTACGAATGGTCTCTTAATTTGTATAATTTTATAGTTGATTCAACTTTAATTCACGCTGGTGTTTATTAGGTTTATTGCCACCTATATGAGATATTCTCCGCCAGTGTTTTTTTTTATTGATGTAGTGTGTTTTGTGTGTAGACTACGTGACATTGAGCTCAGCGCAGGCAGGAAATGCTCATTCAATGAATGAAGGAAATTCTCACGTGTTCAGAGAAACACACATAAACCACTGCTTACACTCCCAGCCAGGAAGGAAGCATGCTTTTTCTGTTTTATTCTCAGAGTGTTGTGAGGTGGAGAAACATGCGGAGGGATTTTTGCACAACCACAATATGAATAGAAGCAGCCCGGCTAAACTATATGAATTCAGAACTTTTTCTGTTGTAGTAGTTCAGTTGATGTGTGTGTATTATGAGCATGTTTGTATATATGTTGTTTGTCTGTGTTGTTGCAAATGGATACACACCCCTACAAACCTCCTCGGAGACCCATCTCTGCCTCTTGAGAGAACGAGGGTTGTTAGGGTTCGAGAAGTGGTCGCACTTCTGTTGCTGGGGTAGGTCTCTGAACGTGTGTGTGTGTGTGTGTGTGTGAAGCACTCACCCATAGCTACTCCACCATATGTTCTGTTGAATCTTAAAGCTTTGGCAGGTGCAGAAGTTGGACCGTGTGTGTCCAACACAAAGGAAAAAGGCTGTGTTTGCATTCAGAACATTACAGTCCCATGTACTCACTGTGAGAGTGAATTTAGACGCCCTGAGGCTTACACAGCGAGCACAACACAAAGAGACAGCCCCAAAACACATCACAGACCCAGCTCCACCCCCCCTCACCCCCTCCCAGAGACTCAGTGGCTAAATGAGAACACATGACTCTGCATTTACATCCTGCATTAGGCTTTTTGTTATCATAAGGCTAAATGCAACATAATTAAAAACAGGGACTGTACTTTGATGTCAGCTCCGGATCATAAACACTTGGATGTGCACACACACACATACACACACACACGCATGCATGCAGACACGTGTGTGTCTGGTGCAGTGCTGGAAGACAGCCAGCACTGCTTTGTTATTGAAAGCAGGTTATTGTGACACACTAGCTTTCCCCCCTTTCTCTCTCCCTGCGCCCCATCTTCTTCCCTCTTTTTCTCGCGCTCATGTTTCCATGTTGCTGTGGTCCATTTCTACACCTGTGTGTGGAGTGACTCACTTTCTTGCATTGGCAGCTTTAATATTGCCTCAGCCTGAGCTACGGCTATCTGTTGCATCAGCAGCGTGTTTCTAGTAGTAAGACCCCGTCCTGACAGCCACGCAGTGCAGTGGACAGAGGGGAAAGTGTAATGGATCAGAGAAGGATCAGGAACGGCGCATCAGTAAAAAGGATTAATGATCAATCAGCTTCAACCTATCAATGTATAATGTCTGATCTTGACATTTTATTAATCCTAAACACCTCCCTGTTTACTAAAACTTTTCCCATATTGTTTGTAGGTTTTTAGCAGTCAGACTGGAAAAAGCATAACTGAAAAGGTGTATAAAAACACTCAATTGTGTTAACAGCTTGAGGCTGTGCTTTTTTACTTTTTTAAACTCAGTGCAAAATTTCACTAGTGTCCCAAAATGTACATAGTGGCTGCTTGGGCGTCAAATCTCATTATCCGAAATGCAATCTAGACTGAGAGCCAGTCGATAATTATAGTTAAATTGGGATTAATACGATATGTAATAAATTAACAAGCATGAAATGTTTCTTGAAACACAACCTTGTTGAGTCAGCCCAAACTAAATATATTGTTTGCCAAACACCATGATTAAGAAAGGATCTTGGGTAAGAACTTCTCTCTGACTTTACACTGCACAGTAACAGATCTCCTTCTTTAAACACCCAATGCAGGAGATTGTTTGTTATTAATCCTTTTTAAACCTCAGTGTTGCCTTTGACAGATTTTATTTTCCACATCTAATTGAGTGTGTTTAGCTCTATTCAACTATTTCTATTTTTCAACACATTCTTCCTCACAGATGACGCCTTATGCCTTTGCTTAACAGACATCACAGGGATGTCACAAGGCTCAATTCCTTTTTTTTCTTTTTTTTTACTGTACCAGCTTCATAGTCAAACACACTGTTCCTATTTTATACAGCATGTCTTAAATGGACCAACCCCAGCTCCAGCTTTGGGTTGATTTTTAGCACAAGTATGACTCTGGGGATGAAATGCAGTAAAAGTAGTGTAGTACAGCAGTACACAGGCAGCTGTGCTTTAGGAGGTGGAGCAGGTCTATAAGCAATCATGGGTTGAATGGTTGAGTTTTTCACAGTTAATATACTTTTCTAGTTAGTTATTATATATAATACTGCAAAAATACTATAGTAATGGTGAATCAGCGTAAACTCATTCATGTCTGGTGGAAACAGAGAGAGCCAAGTTGACCAGATCAGATGTAAGTGATAAACACAAGTGTTTTCTGTTAGGTCTGTGGGTTCACAGGAGTTGGGTTTATATTGAAGTACTGTTGCTGCATACTCTTGATCTATGAGCTCGGAGTGCACATCCCCTGCTGTAAAATACATGAAACAGTGTCAGGGATGTGGGTTTAATGTGTGTTTATTCCAGGTAAACAGTGATAAAGAAGCTATCTCCTGCTGCCCTGCAGTCAGTCTAGTTAATTAGAGGGAAAATAGGATGTCTCTCACACATAAACATACAGTACACACAGCTCTCCATAATGCGCACATGTCCTCCAGCTCCTGCAAATGACTTTAAGATCCTTTTGTCAGCTGAGTCTTGGCACATGATGTAGTTTTTTTTTTTATCTTTGTCACACTGCAGCATTTTTAATCAGCCTTCCACTGCTGAAGGCTTTAGTTGTGAATGTGATGCAGGGTTAAATCCTAAAATAAGAAGCAGCTTGACTTGACTTCAGTTGATCATATGCTTATTCAAGATGATGAAAAATAGGAGAGACTTTTACATACTCAGTTGTAGAAATACATTTTTGTTTTCTAACATGAAAACTACACAACTACATTTAAAAACTATTAAGGCACTTTGCAGTAGCAGAAAGACTGTCTGAGAAGCAATCAGAATGTAAGTACTGTGAACCTTTGACTTATAGCTCTGCTGAGGGTTAGGCAGTGCTGCAGTTGCACTGTCAGTGTAAGACCCAGAGTAGCTTATCGCTCACTTAACAATGCACAAAGGGTTAACATGGCAGGACAGCTGTGTGAATGAACACATGTGCTTCAAGCACACACATGCATGCCTGCTAACCAAGCACAAACACAACATGTACACACACGTTGCACACATGCCCTCAGTGACCCACTGGTAGAGACGCAGTCATGAACTTTGCGTAACTCCAAATGTTTACTTGTTGGCTCTCGGTTACCTGTGGGCCTGTGGCTCTCAACACTCCACAGCTCAGGCAGGAATGTAGTCCTGATCGAAGCATCGACTGTGAAGTAACACAGTTTAACTTTTTATTACCTCTGTTTAGAGATTGGGTTCGGCAAGATTTATAGAAAGCAGATTCTTTGTTTTCCCTTGCCATAATATTTTCCACAGCCTTGATAGTGGCTGCAGCAGATGCTTATGCCATGCTGGGAAGCAATCTGTTGTGCTGTGTGCCGTGACTGTTTAGAACAAGCTGAATCACTGTACGCTGCCAAAGCTTGTTGAGTCACCTCTCTCTTTTTGTTTCTCTCTCTGTCTCTCTGTCTCAGGTGGTTCCAGAAAGTGGGTCGGTAAATGGCAAAGGCAAGGCACAGATGGATGACACCCACATGGCAGCAGAGGAGGATGAGGGGGAGGAAGGCCACATACCTCATACACAATCTTCCCCCATCACCCACTCGCTCACCCACAGCCTGGCCTCAGACCAAGGCGGATGGCCAGCGCTTATTAAAAGAGAGCCTGAGATGGAGCTGACCAGCATTGCACTTCACCAGCACGTATGCTCTTCTATGACTTTTCAAAATGGTTCTGCTGAGAACCTGACAAAACCTAATGGTGCTAATATGACCACTGGGTCACACGCTGATCTGAAGTCTGCATATAAAAGGACTACAATGGCATCAGAGCCTCAAAGGACTATAATAGCTGCAATCCCTAAAGACTGCTCTGAGAATGGACCCAAGACTCCTCCAGATGACATGTCAGTTCCACTAAAGAAGATCAAACTGGAGGAGCCGTGGATGTGGATCACTGAACAGACCACCACACAGCTGAGTGATGAAGACGAGGTATGCGAAGACCCGCTGTCTACGCTGGCGGCCGTTGTGTGTCTGTCTGTCACAGAAAGAAAGGGACTGGAGGAGAAACTTTTCAGCACACGTTCTTCCATTTTTCGCTCCATTAAAACTGAACCACCAGATTTGCACTTTGTTAAAAAAGAGAAAGAAGACTTAAAGATTGACTTGTGTCAGAAAAGCACTCCTGTTAACCTACAAAGGACTCCCCAACCCATCAAAAGTGAACCTCCTCCAAATGTCTTGTTACCGAGTGTGCAGTCTTTGGCTGAGAGGAGAAATCTTAGTTTTGATCAGGCTATTGCTATTGAGGCCTTGACTCAACTGGCAGCTATACCTCAAAGCACCCCAGGGTCCATTGCAGCTGAAAGTAAGTGTGAACATCCCATTTCTACTGCAGCCCCGCTCTCAACCTCCAATAATAATACAGCCCTGCAAGAACCCAAACCCACAGCAGCAATCCGTTACAACAAAGTCTCAGTCATCAGCTCACCACTACACCAGACATCAGTCATACGCCCTCCTGTGGCCAGACAAGGAAATGTCATCCAGTGCTCCAGGGGGTTGAGCTCCAATGCAAAACTGTCCCTGCAGGACCTCTTAGAGGCCAGCTCGGACAGTGATAAAGCATCCTGTAGGTGGACAGGGCAAAGCTATGGTTCTCATGTCATCAAATCCGAATGCAGCTATAAAGACTCAAATGACGTGAAGTTTAGTAATGATCATGAGCGCTTGTTTGGGGAGGACAAAGATGGGGTTTTTAGTAAAGTAAGGAGGAACAGGGATGAGGAGGAGGTGGCAGCTCAGCTGGCAGACCTGGCCTTCATCATCCAGTCTCGACACAACCTGCAGTCAGAGAACAATCCACCAAAAGGAACACCTGTGTCAGCTATCAAATACAACTACAAACCCCAACAACCCCCAAGCCAGAAAAAGCCCCTCATAAAAAAAACAAGAGCTACACCTTCCAAGCCAAGGAAGAAGAAAAGTGATGGATTACATGAGGGAATCAACCGCAGGACCCCCCTCTCAAAACGCATGCCAAACGGAGAGACGCCTCACAGGAGCAGAGGCCAAAAGATTCCACCACAGGGGAAATCAGACCTTCTCCACAAGAAGAACCTATTTCTGCCTCAGGCTCAAATTGATCTGAAGAGATACTTGTTTGAGGCTCAGGAGGAAAGGAGGCAACTCATTCATCACAGTAACACACTTAATGCAGCCCTCCTCGGGCAGCAGACACAGAACTATAGCACTCTCACAAGGAACAACCACACGCGAGGTCAAGAAAACCAGCTGTGGTCTCTTTCCAATGGTCCACTTCACCAACCCTATCCATGCAATGGTTATGCTGCAGGACCAGAGGAATGCGACCGGCATTTGTTATCTCAGGTAGCGCAGCCCTGTGGTGGGTTGCAGCATGGTGCTGATCCTAACACCAGCCCAGCCAAATCTGCTTTCCTCAGCCACACTGCTGGGCACCACGGTCTGGCTAATGGCTTCTCGGGGGCTCGTCAGTCCCCTCCTCCAAGCCAACAAGGCTACTACAAGCTGGAGCAGTCAGGACCTGTCACTGTCCTGTCCACGGCTACTGATGGGGTTCAGGGCCACTCTGCAGAGTCAACTCCATCCAAGAATAGCGTCAACAGCTTTCTGGAGTCTCCCATGAGTTTTCTGGATACCCCTACCAAGAACTTGCTCAACACACCTTCAAAAAAATTGGCTGATCTTCCATCCTGCCAGTGTGTGGGTGAGTTGGTTCTACCTCAGATTTTTCAGAAGAAATCAAGTCTGTAGCATCTGTATTTGTATCACATTGGATACGTTCTGCTTTGTAACTAAATCTACCCTGAAAGTTTGTCATGTAAAGTTGCAGTTCTTTGACCTCAAACAGACTAATTTTCAGTTTCTCTCTCTCTAATGCAAACACACACAGACTGAGTCCTAATTCAAAAGGCAGTTCAAGCAAAAAAAAGGCAGAATTTCTGTTGAAGGTGTGATACCCAAAACAACATGATATCCAATTGATATTCATTTTCATTTTCACAGAGCAAATCAGTGAAAAGGAGGAAGGCCCTTACTACACTCATCTTGGTGCAGGACCCAGTGTTGCTGCAGTGAGGGAACTGATGGAGAACAGGTAGAGTGACTACTACCGTATTATTTACAGTGTGTGTACGTGGGTGTGGTTACTACCAAACATGCTGAGAGTGTACTAGTTAACCACAGGCTTGGTGGAATGGGGCGGGGTCACAGCCACACTGTCATTAAAAGGAAGCATTGCTGAGATAGTTCAACGTATGTACCCTGTGTCTCACTACACACGTACACAAGCACACACACACACACACACACACACACACACACAAAAACACACACACACACAGCATGCTGAAACAGGAAGCCCCTGGAGCTGAGATGAGGGGCCCGTAAAACCAAGATGTCAGCTTGTTTAAAACAACTTGTGGTTCATTACGTCCACCTGACAGCCACTGTTAACGGAAGAAAGTTTCTTCTGCAGTTTTCAGTGACAAAATTAGATATTTACTACTCGCTCTACTACTATAATAACTTTTTTCTGGTGAGATATTTATGCCATTACTACATGTCTTTGCTGGGTTGTCTGGAGTACTATGACAACAACATAGTACAACAACATTTTATCATCATTTTGTTAATTACAAGTGTGTTGATTTGATTTGTTCATGTTGTTGATATTTATGTATGTCCATTGTTGGTACTTGTTTTATGATCAATATTCTATCTTGTTATGTTGCCACAGGTACGGTGCCAAAGGAAATGCAGTGAGGGTGGAGGTTGTTGTTTACACTGGGAAAGAAGGAAAGAGCTCCCAAGGGTGTCCAATAGCTAAATGGGTATGTGGTTGGTTTTTCATTTGTTTGTGTTTTTCTGTCCCAAATGTCTTGAATATGTCTGCTGTATATTGAAGTGTTCCTGTAGATCCCACTGCAGTATATTTAAGGGAAGATATGAAAATCAGTCCCAGATTTATAGTCTCATAACACATCATGCAATATCAACAATACTTACATACATAACTTAGAAGTAAAAGCTTCCACTACATTCATAATACAGACATAGCAAGATCTAATGACCACTAAACTACTGTCAACCCAGTTTGGTTGGTCAGTCACATGGATTAGGGCTCTTGATGTGTAATCATTTTGTGATATTATTTTAAAAAAATGTTTGTAACTTGTGTCGGTCTTATACTTGTTTTGTGTGTTTACATTTGTACAATCATCCAACAGGTGATCCGGCGTGGCAGTGAAGAGGAGAAGCTGCTGTGTTTGGTCCGCCGAAGACCAGGGCACCACTGTGACACTGCTGTGTTGGTGATCCTCATCCTGGCGTGGGAGGGAATCCCTCGGCCGGTGGCAGACCACCTCTACCAAGAGCTCACACAGACCCTGTTTAAATATGGCTCCCCCACCAGCCGCCGCTGTGCCCTCAATGAAGAGTGAGTGCCTCTTCCTTTGTTTTACAATGACACCTTGTCCTCTCAGCTGTTTTTTTTTTATTTCTTTACTTTAATTCCATCTCTGCAGTCGCACATGTGCGTGCCAGGGTTTGGACCCGGACACCTGCGGAGCTTCATTTTCCTTTGGCTGCTCCTGGAGTATGTACTTCAATGGCTGTAAGTTTGCCCGCAGCAAAGTGCCCCGCAAGTTTCGCCTGCTCGGAGACTACCGGGAGGAGGTGAGAGAGTGTGTGTCTGTTGATTTCCAGTTTCCCAAAGTTAGAGAGGAAATCATCTATTAGCATCTCTCCTGTTTGTTTCTCCTGGTGTTATAGTGATATGAGGCTATATTTTGTACATTATCACTGTGTAACTGTTTCCTTGATATATTGGCTGAAGTTTAATTTTACTATATGTTAAATCAATCAATCCCATCTGCTTGTCTGCATTGTATTCGCAAGAAGAGCAGAGTTAATCAGTGTTTTTGCAAACCTTTACCTCTAAGGAGCTTATGCTGACTGTGCATATCACAACTCTAGACACAAACGTTTAATTGTAGTACATTTTAGATCAGCTCTTATTCACCCCAAAATTTCTAAATCTTTTACCTTTAGGAGGAGAAGATAGAGAACAACCTTCAGAGTCTTGCCACTGACCTTGCACCACTCTACAAAAAACTGGCTCCTGAGGCTTTTCAAAACCAGGTAGGAAATACTGAACAGCCCCAAATGCTGGTGATTTCATTTCCTATTATTCTGTAGCTCTCGTGTTAGTATTGATTATATTCTGTTTGAACTGATCTTAAGTGTCTTCTTTTTATTCTCAAAATATTAGCTACAGCTTATACTCAAAATTAACTTTTAATTGTTGATCATTATTGGCTTGGTGAAGCTTAATTTCTTTCATATGCACTCAAATCTGTAGAGGCGAGAATGTGCACTACTTGATCACAAAGAGAGCTTTTCCCATGTTGTGTCCTTTCACTTCTCGCAGGTGGAAAATGAGGCAGCAGGGGGGGATTGCCGTCTGGGAAGGAGGGAAGGACGTCCTTTTTCTGGGGTCACAGCCTGTGTGGATTTCTGTGCTCATGCTCACAAGGACACTAGCAACATGAATAATGGCAGCACTGTGGTAAGCAAACTAACAGTGCAATATACTGTTCATCTGTGATGTGAGTCTAGGTGCAGCCACAACCTATATTTTAAGGTTCTGGTTTTAAATCAGTCTTGTCATGTTTTGATTAGATACGGTTGAGTTGAACAACTCTCCTTTTGTCTCATGTCCTTTGTCAGGTTTGCACTTTAACCAAGGAAGATAACCGTGCAGTGCGTAACATCCCAGAAGATGAGCAGCTTCATGTGCTGCCACTTTACAAGGTCTCTGACAGGGATGAGTTTGGTCAGGTTGAGGGCCAGTGGGCCAAGATCCAAAGTGGTGCTCTGCAAGTTCTGTCCTCATTTCCCAGAGAGGTGAGTGAAGAGGAAAGCTGATCTTGCTATTTATTGTTTTGAAGTTTTGTTGTTTCTTTTGTCAGAGGTTTGATTCCTTTTTTGACAAAATGTAAAACAATAATATTCCCATGTACCAGGTGCGTCTGCTGGCTGAGCCAGTGAAATCTGCCCGTAAGATGAGGCAAGAAGCTCGTCTGAAGGCTCAAGCGGAGAGAATGGAGAAGAAGCTCGGGCTGACTCCTCTCACTCCTGGAAAAGTGAAAATTGAAACCCCCAACAAAGGTAGTTCATCCAAGTCTTCTGTCACGCCATTAATCTATTCTATAAATGCCTAATTTTTATATTGGCCTAATTATTATCTTATGTTATCCTAACACATGTATATTCTACATCCAAAAGAGCCACATGGGTTCTACAGCTCTTACAGACTACCACCCAGACCTGCCAGTGTTGGAAGCTACCTACCAGAGAGGAATCAACCCAGCACTTACAACCAGAGCACCAGCAGCTACCCCTCTCCGGGTGCAGGGGTCACCCCACAGAGGGACGTCCTCTCCCCCAACAACCATGGCATGTCTGGCCTCCAGTTTGGACATAATGGTTCAGCTCTCAATTATAAGACAATGAGCGACAGTGTGAATGGTTATTCTCCCACATCTGGTGGTCAGAGTGTTTCGTCAGAACGAATACCTCCCCATAACACCCTCAGTGACTACCGAGGTCCTTTTAAAACTGAGCCCAACGAGATGCACTGCTCTCCTCTGCGCAGACTCTCCCCCAGCGAGCCTCCTCCCTCCTCCTTCTCCCCCAAACCTACCTCTGAGGGCCTCTTCAGCAGGCTCAACGGACTCCACAGGGCAGCGGGAGATGTCGCAGCAGAGGTCAGGGGTCACGGCCTCCCTCCCGTCTCGTCTCTACCCCCTTCCCTACAAACTCCTCCACTCGAACCAGAAGTCAAGCAGGAAGAGGTGTGGTCAGACAGCGAGCACAACTTCCTGGACCATGAGATCGGCGGAGTCGCCGTGGCACCGTCACACGGCTCCATCCTGATCGAGTGCGCACGGCGGGAGCTCCACGCCACCACCCCTATCCTCAGGCCAAATCGCAGCCACCCCACTCGCATCTCTCTGGTCTTCTATCAGCACAAGTCGTTAAATGAGCCGGGCCACGGAATGGCGATGTGGGACGCCAAAATGGCCAAGCGGGAACGGGATCGTGAGGAGGAGGCTGAGAGATTAAGAATGGAGGGCAGCCCGAGCAATGGTGTGGGGCAGAACGGCAAAGCTGAGGAGGGAGAGGAGGAAACAGCTGAGGAGGCAGAGGAGACGAGGAGGATCATGAATGTTCCCACACGTCAGGCGTGGACTCTCCCGAGGGATGGTGTCATCACTGTGTCCCCTTATGCTCTTACCCAAGTGACGGGCCCTTACAATCGCTGGACTTAGTCAACATGTTTTACACACACACACACACACACACACACAAAGAGAAAACTCCTACACCCTGTGCTTCTGCCTTACCTCAATCGACTTCAAACTGCTACTCTCATTTTTATGTCGTTTTCATTGTGCTTTTCTAATATCTGTTCACTTTGTCCTTCTTCGTCTCTGCCTTCAAAGTGATGAGGAAGACCAAAGTTTGTTGGCTTTTTAACTGTGAGTTTCGGTGTTGGTTTTTATTGTAAAGAGATGGTGCTTTGAAGCATTTAAAGACGTTTTTAAACTGGTTTTATATACATAAATAAGAACAAAAAAGATGTGATTATTTATTCTGATCATAACGATTTCTATTTAATTTCTGGTGTAAGCCTGTTTACTGCAAGATTTCTATGATAACCTGCATTATGTGTTGACGCTCAGAATTTATGTTGTACAGTAGGACTTTAGTTTTTATTTCAGCCAATAGTTCTCTTTTCAGAAGATGAAACTCCTTGGCTTTTTTATTGGTGCCATTCTCACTGTAATCTTTGTTAAGCAAACTCATTGCATCACATAACGTAGAAGACAAGACTAATATTGTGCATATATTTACTACAGATTGTCACATGTAGCATTGTGCTTTTCCTTCTGCTGCCTCTGACATCTGCTGGCGGTTGATGAAAAGAAATGTACTTCTTTGGTTTGTTGTTTTTTTTTATTTTCTCTACATCTGGATGTTTGTCTTCACAGATATGTATGGCATATTAAGAAGCACTTTTTTTTATTTTCCTAAACTTAACTTGAAAAGGTCCCAGTCCTTAGGCCTGAATATGTATGTACAGACAGAGATATATATGACATTTTAGCATGAACCCTGTTTTATTTTTACAGTATTTCTGCATTGATTTGCTCTTCATTTATCTGATTGAAAATGGCATACATATCAAAAGAAATTCAAAACTCTACATAATGAGGAATCGTGAAACGCTGCATCAGTGACGTGCTAATCAGTATCGGCACTTGGCTTTTGTTCAGCTTCTGGAAAAAAAATTCAAAAGTCTTTCATAGGGATCAAGTGTGATTATAGGAATTCAAAAGCTTACTGTATATTTTAATGGTGCTAATGAGACCTCCGTTTTTAATAAACCATAAAGTGTCAGCTATGTCAACAGAATATTGCCAGCTGTTAAGTCCATACTCTGGATTTGAATACAAAACTGTGTTAGTCACTGCTGGGTTATCAGACTATTCCTTCAGTTGCCTCCTCTCTGTTTTTGTTGTAAAAACCACTCAAACATCAGATTCCACTCAGACAATGGCCTAAGACGATTTCGGGTGCTTGACCCTTGTGAAGACTTTGTTTACAGATAACTTTTTTACAGGGTCTGAATAAAGGGGTTGGTGTCAACTCCTGGCTGAATCAGGATTTTTTTTTTTTTTGTTACCCATGAAAGAGAAGCTCTTCATTTAAAGAACGCATCAATGACATTTTAGCCCAGCCAATAAAGACCTTTCACTGATATTCACACTAACACTGACAGCAGAATATTTCCTGTTAAAACATGTTGGTCTTTTACACACTTTGACTTATTTCTGGTGCTAATGGGACAAGATGTCAAGGTACATACATTCACTTAACTTGGTTATATACTTCTATAACCGTCACAGCATGGTGCTTTATGAAACTCAGCACTCACTGATCTGGTATATGATTCAGTACAAAAGTAGTTTTACCATTTCTCCTTTTACTAGTTGACAACAGCCTGAGATGCATTAATCACTATGTTTGTGAAGTACTAGTAAGAAAGCAAAGTATCATGTAGATGTCCATGTAGAGTTCAGATGTCTTCCACAGATAACCCAACTCTCCGACAATTCTCAAAAACCACAACATAATGTACATGCAAAAAAAAAGGAAATGAATGTAAACTGTTTTTAAATCCGCTGATTTAGAAAGAATATTTTTGAACATCACATGACAAAATTATAATTGTAAATGCTTTTGGGTTTTTTGGATTTACTGTGGGGGGCATTCTCAGTCCATACTGAACATTTTTGTATCAACAAGAAACTTAACAACGAGCACCAGCATTCAAAAAAACTGAAAAAAAACAAACCTTTTATTAGTAGAAAAAGTGTAAATATGTACGTGAACCACATTGTTTTTACTGTATTGTCAATGGTGTTTAGACAATGGGTGATCTTGCTTATTTTGAAACTGAATTACTGTACGTTGCTGAAAGTATATCCAGTTTAGACTTGAGAAGAGACTAAATTTAGCATTCCTTTTATGGATGGCTGATCTCTTTCGGGATTGTGAAATAAAGTCATATTTATATTTTGGACCTGATCATGATTTCCTCTTTTATTTTCCCACACTTGCTCAATGAGTCACTGCTGTGGACAGTCTGTGAAGAAATTTAGACTCTCACTCTGAGGATGAAATGCTGCATGTTTTTTTTACAGTTTGTCTCCAGAACTGATAATATAATGCTTTAAAAAAAAAAAAAATCTCAAATCACACTGAAAATCATTCACTATTGAGTCACTGGGTTCAAACGACTTCAACAAAGGCAAGGGTGCTTTAGGAGTTTAATCATATCTACAAAAAATTAGGTATTAAAGTATTTACCATGATCACATAACTTAATGCATCAGTCACTGAAAACTCTGCCATCAGTACAATTGTTCTTATGTTTTTTTTCTGTTCGGTAACATGGGCACATGTTGATGTGGTATCAAAAACTGCAGTAGGCAACCTGCAGTGGCAAAATTAAGAACTTTGTTTTAACTCTTTAATGGTTTTCGTGTCCTTGGACACACAGGTATTTGATTGGGGGCAAGTGACATCATGCAGGTGCACTTCAAATCCTGATGAACATTGTACTTAGGTCATGTAACTTCATGCCGATGTCCAGAAAATATGCTCAATAGCTGTATCAAAATCAAAAATTACTTGTTTGGTCTTGTTGGAAAAACAGTAGATTGCATTTTACAACTTTGATAATCAACTGCAAAACATTTTGGTTGTTATAGCAACCACAGGAGATTATTAAAGAGGGATCATTTCTACATAACATTCTTTAAGAGTTAGCACATGACTATTCAAAAAGAAGACAATGTTGAATTTACACTCTAAATGGGCAAAAATGTATCTTTGGAGATACAGAAAATAGAATATGTTCCAGAATATCTATGTATACTTCCACATTGAAGGGTTAAAGTCACAAATACCACAATGTAAAACGTAAAACTCTAAAATGTAATTTAAGTAGAAGTGCTTAAGCATGAAAACATACTTTAAAATACCCAATGGACTCATTAGGCAGAGAGGATCACTTGGAGGATAGTGACACTGACAAATTCAGTTTTATTTACAAGGTGCCAAGTCATGCCATATGTTATCTTAAGGCACTTTACATTCGCTTTATAGAATTAGAGAAATCCACAGTTTGGGCTGGAGAAGCAGTTGGTGACAGTGATCAGGAAAAGTACAGTATCCTTAAAAATCAAAGAACAAAAACATGTGACTAATGGTACACAACATGAGGATCCTAAAACTCAATTTACTGCTCACTGCAAAATAAATTCTTATTACAGCTGTATTAAATTATTCTGATTCAGAACATTACAAAATGTAAGGTAGTGAATGAGAGAGGGACACAGTGGTTGTCTTGCATGACTTGAAAAAATGTAATTGGGCTTCCAAACAACTTAATTAGTAGGTGATAATCCTATACTTTTCATTTGAAGGTTGCTAATGTGTAAACAGTGATAATTCAGGAAATTAGGAATTGAATATAAAGTTTCACAAATAACATATTTTATCACATTCATCGTGTCAGATCCTCATGACTGTGATCAGTCGTCACTGTTGTGAAACCTGTGATCACTCAGCAGACCTCATGTGACCTGTGTGGTAAAGGGAAAGAATCAGTGCCGAAGCTCAGCTCAGACTTCATCCAACAGGCCTGCCGTCCGCAAATTCAACTCAAGACTTTGCTTACTGCTTCAGTATAATTCCTCAAATTATTTAGTTTTATTTATTTAACCTTTATTTAACCAGGTAGGCCATTTGAGAAACAGTTCTCATTTGTCATGACAACCTGGCCAAGAGGCAGCATGGGAGGCATATACAAAACAGAAAGGACATAATTTAGAATCAAGCTATTGACATATTTATCAGACGAAACACTTTGAAAAGGTGTTACAAGGCTGCTGTCCGACAAGCTGCATAGCTGCTCTAACACCCTCTATTAGTATTACATGCACCACACCTTTTCTGTGCAGATACCTGTCATGCTTAACTGTCTGATGGTGAAATATCTGGAACACCTTCACCCGACCTCACCCATACATCATCAAATCATTCTAAGGGCATTGTAAGAGTAAACAAGGACACAGTTTCACAGTCAAGATTGACTGATGACATCAGTGGTCCCCAGGAGTGTAAACATCCTGAGGGCACAGCTGTAGGAATAGCTTGGCAGCATCAGTGGCTGGATTTGTCTCGACTTATTGCAGCAGAAATAAAGCAAGAGAAATATGACAATGGGTGAACAAGTCACATCATGTTTAATGTGGATATAAGGAATTTCTGAGTATTTCATTTACTTGGTTTACCAAAATAAACTTGTATTACCTATAAATAATTTCTCAGTTACCAAAAAAACCTATGAATGGAAGAGCAGATTTGTTTAAAAAAAAAAAATCTTGTGCACCTACATTGTTTTAATCACCTGCATTTATAAATTCAACAAGGATGTACATCAAAAGTGAGCTTTAAATGTAAAGAACATTGAGCTCACATATAGTTTTGCATCATGGACATCTTTTATAAATCTTTTAAGTACAAGATTCATGAGATAGAGGGTCAGCTTTTACAATATGAAGATGTTGTGTTTGAGCCATGTAATTTCCAGTAAGAAAGCCTGATGATGCAGGTCTTTTAGTTCTACCAACATAAACCCCACTATATTGATGTTTATCTATCTCCTGCTGAATTCTGTTCCTCTGAAAGATTGTTCTTTAGGATTTACAACATCTTAAAAAAAACAGAAAAGGCATTTCCTGAAGAAAATGCATATGAATGCTGATAGCTGAAATGATTTGCCAAGAAATTCTCAAATATGCATAAAAAGTATAGAAATACTGTAAAAATAAATAAATAAATAAATGGGAAAAAGTAGAGAATTTTTAAAAGTAGAAGTAGTAGAAAAAAGTTGAGTTATATATTTATATACATATACAAATAAAACATGTTTATATGAATAACGTGCATATTTCATGGCTTACTTGATCCATTTCCTTTGCTCCTCATTGTCACAAATATAATTTATACTCTTTATACTCTGAAGAGCCTAATGCCACATCTAATGCCGCCTCCTTTTTGTGGCATCCATGTTGTTTGTAGTTTTCACTGAGCGGATCAATGCAGCATAAGAAGCAGAAAAAAGCAGACTACAAGCCATAATGTCTTAATAAAGCTGAACATTTTGATAGTTGAATGGTTTTTGTAGATCAAAGTATGTGGAGGTAGTCCAAAAAACCTAAGGAAGAAGTCAGATTTAAAAGAATAATAAATATTTAGATCTCAATACTCTGGATAGTTATTAGCATTCGCTAAATTGCAGAATTATCTTGTTTTGTGGGGGGAGCCTCCTTGGTTTCAGGTCAATCACCTCAACTTGGTCTGACGCGGCTTCCGTAGGAGTGTGAGCGGCTGGAGTGACGCAGGAGCGCCGCACGGGCAGATCATCTCTACAGTCAAGATGGCGACATCGGAGCCGGTAAGAGAGACAAGAGATAGCTGAAAAAATCGACTAATGTACACGGAAATATGAGCTAGAGCCTGCCTTTATTTGGTGACTTCATCATGTAACGTGGCGTCTCTGAAACGGCGCCGATGTTTTGGCGAAATTCTTATGTTTCTGTTCACAGTCGTTCGCGTGGATTAGCGTTAGCATGCACAGCAATGTGATGGATCAGCCTGACTTTGTTGGCTGGGAGGGAGTGACTGACTGCACGTCGTTCATTCAAACTCAAATCAATGAATTGTGTTATTACGCTTCGGTATCAGTCAATATCCTGTGATGGTTGCAATCAACCGCAGGTATCGTTTAAATGCCAGTTTTATTGTGTTATTGATGGATTTTTTTTGACAATCTGGACACGTGTGTGTGTGTGTGTGTGTGAAGCTGTAGCTAGCCTAGCACGTCTGCTACAACTAATGCTAGCAAACGTTAAGTGTAAAGTTAGCTTAGGTTGTACGTACGGGTATTGTATTGTACCAACGTACAGCTAGCTATTTTATGTGGCTTGTTACGTATAATGGTAAAAGTGTTGCCATTGTACCACAGTACATTATTGCTTTAAACTAATACCCTACTTTTATACTTGGATGGGGTGAAAGTGTAGGAGCTACTTAGGAGTGTATGATGGGAATGGTCCTTGAGAAAAGTCAATGATTGAATCATTGATGTGATGGCCTATCAGATCCATAGGGTTGCCAATGATTTTCTGTAGTTGTATAGATTTAGAAAGCCATCATTTCCTTGTAATGATGAATTTAAGGTCAATAGATAACTGTGACCAAAATGTAACATTTTTATACCTTTGATCTGGATTGAGTTGGTGTTCCCTCTGCCCTTTCATGGCGGTGGTCAGTGGACTTGCAGGGGTGAGATTGGCATAGATATTTTAATGAATATCTTTTGTATTCAAATAAGTTGTGAGATGAGTTTCTGTGTTTGTCCCCCTCCAGAAACCAGCTGAAACTGAAGAACAGCAGACTGAGAGTCAAGTTGTTGCAAATCCCGAGCAGTATATCAAACATCCATTGCAAAACAGGTGAGAATAAAACAGCTGCTTCACCCACTGTGTGTGTGCTGTGACAGTAAAGGGAATTGCATATATTTTATATCAAAGTTTCCACATCATTGAAGGTGTTCTGACATTTTAGAGTATAATTTAGCTCCTTGAAAACATATTCTCTAATGCTTTTACAAATGTCAAAATGAACCAAATTTAGTTCACAGAAGAATAGAAGATTAAATTATAGTTGCAATATGATAGAAATAATGGGACTGAGGTTGGTTACTTCAGTGCCTGTAAAACAAGATTTATTTATCGACACTAACACTTTTGTTTAACATTTGTAAAAGTTTGCAAACCGACTGATTCTTTTTTGTTTTCCACTGAAAAACATGTTTCATATTTGTGGTGTTTGGGAGGCAGCTCTTCAGCAACACTTGTATACAGAATGGCTGTGTACTGATTTTTCAAGATTGGTCTCTGCCATGAAATTTTAGCACTCATTGTGTTTGGGTGGTGGACTCCGCTTCTTTTGATGCTCCCTGTATTCACAACATGGTTAAATAGCTTCTCTAATCTCTCTGAAGACGTGTGTTTACTGACAAAAGCCTTGCTAACCTGTGTTCTCTCTTAATCTCATTTTAAACGGTTATATTTTTAGCATAATGTTTTGGAGGATCACATTAGGCCTTAGTCATCAGAAAATCCTTCTGTTTTTGTTAGCAAAGAATATCATTATCTTAAATAATGTACAAGTAAATAGTATAATGTAAATGAAGGCTGCTTTTAGGTTCAAATGATAAAGAATTCCGCCTCTTGCTCTGCATGTTAGTGTTGCAATTGTTGTTCACTATTGTCCTTTCAGAAATGTTATCATAGGTCTGTGGTGGTGACAACCTATTCAGGACACTGTACAGTCAGTTTGCTGAATAGTTCACTTAGTAAGTCACTTCTAGGGGATTCTGTCTGTTCAGCCCAGCCTCAGAGGTCAAGGTTGTCCATGTCTGTTGCTTTAGCCTGGCCCACACTGTCACTGTGGTTATAGTCGCTCAGACTGTATTTGAACTGTGGTTGGGTTTTTACATTCCACTGTAACATCCTTACATCCTCTACCTCTGGTAGAGCGCACACTCACTTTGCAACAGGTTTTTTACTGTGAGGACGATACCAGACTGATTCATTATTTAGTATTTCTGGTTACTTATTTTAAAATATGTGTTATAACATGCTATTGTCACAAATTCCTGCTGCAGGAGTGGACATTCCCTGATAGATGATCAGGTTAATTTGTAAAAATGTGATGTCAGTTAAGCAAAAGAATTACTAAAAGAAAACAGTGTTTACTAATCTGTAAAATAAATCAACTTGCACAAATGTTAAACTGGCTTGATAACAGCAGCCCAACACTATTAATGTATTTCCTTTTCTTTTGCAAAGAGTTTGTAGGTCTGTTGAGGTGAATCCACAGATGGATTTGAACAGGCTGCACAGTTCTGTTACTCAGCTGTAACTTAAGTAGACTTGACGATCACTTTCGAGTTTCAAGTCATGCAACATGATTTTCATGTGGCACTGACACTAAGAGAAATCAGCAGCTGCCAGGAAGTGGGGAAAAAACACATTCAGTTTCTGATAGCTTGTAATCTGCAGGGAAATAAAATAACATGTAGTGTATTGCAGTCAATATGCTGTTCATGTTTGCACTCTCAGCAAGTGCTCTGTTTCAAGAGATGCCAATGAGTGAAGGTGCTCTGAAAGAGAATACCAAGTTAGATGAAAGATGAACCTACAGTTATAGCCACCCTGATTACTTTCAATATATCTGCTGATATTTTGGAGCTGATACCCATCTAAAATTAGTTAATGGGACAACATTAACCTACTTATAGTATAAAATATTTTTACAATATTCCTGAACAAAGATGTTTGTATTCAGACAGTTTTGTTTGTCCGCTTGACGTGGTCCTCACTCCTAATTAATTAGGCTAAATGGCCAGCTCAGCTGCATTAAAACATACGGTAACTGTGTCTTGGAGCATCTCTGGTTGTCCTTGTTTAGTCTCATCATCGGTGTTGCTTTTATTTCAACACAGCAGCCCTCAGGTAACTGTGACAGCTGTTTGGCAATCCATTCCACCACCCACGTCTGTGAAATGGGTTAACTGGATTAGGATTTTAGAGGCATCATATTAGTCTAACAGAATTTAATTACAGACTTGACCTACTGTCTGTCATATTTGTTTACATGCTATGACTGGGCACGTAGTCCTCTGGGTTCACCAGTGGAATCATGCCCGCGTGCAGCCTTGTCTCCTCCGGTGTTGTGTAATAATGTGTGTCAGTGGAGTTGCTACATGGCACGAACACAGTTTCATCCCCTGATTTGGCCTGGTGTCCGTGTTAGCATCTGTGTTTATGATGCATGGGTGGGGTTGATACTACAGCGTTAAGGGGCACAGGGTTCGGCTGATGTCCTCTCTCTGCCCTCCTCCCTCCCCGTGCTAGCCCCCACCCCTCCTGGGAATACATGAAAGAATAACAGCACCCGTCATAAACAAAGGCTGCATTTGTAGTGCCTGTGATGGCCGGCTTTCTCTGTTATTTTGCATTGACGAGCTGCTTTTGTAACTAGCCGTTGTGTGAGTGAAACTGGGTGTATATCTGTTATTAGGACTAGGTTACATTTCCATACAATAGCATCATAAAATAAAAGCTTTTCAGGTATTCCTGTATTCTAATGAGAAATATTCCTGATTTTTGGATTCAAAACAAATTAGTGTTTTTCAAGAAAGAAATGAATGTAATTCCCTACCATTGTACTTAAGTCCTATGAATAGTGTTTTGATTCCTGTCTACTTCCTCTCTCAGATGGGCTTTGTGGTATTTCAAAAACGACAAGAGCAAAAGCTGGACAGAGAACCTGCGTCTCATTTCCAAGTTTGACACAGTGGAAGACTTTTGGGCGTAAGTTCTTTTTTCTAATCAACCTGTGATGTAAATATGATTTTGCATTTCAGAGAAATTTCATTTTTTGATGTAATTGTTTTTTCCCCACAGTGGTGAACAATCCTAACCCTGTTTTGTGTTTCTTACAGATTATACAACCACATACAGCAACCTAGCAAACTCGGCTTTGGCTGTGATTATTGCTTATTTAAGGTAAGTAAATATGTTGTTTTGTCAGTCATTGGGATTCAAATGTCTTATTGCAAAATGATTGTAGTTCTTATTTTAATGCAGTATTTAATAGCCGTTTCATTTTGTTTGCCAGGACGGGATCAAGCCGATGTGGGAGGATGACAGGAACAAACTTGGGGGTCGATGGCTGATGACTCTCAATAAACAACAGAGACACAATGACCTTGACCGCTACTGGATGGAAACGGTTAGACAAATGTTTTCAATATTGTAGCTACAGCAAATGAATCAACATTGTCATATATGCTTCACCTGATGGTTGTGATTTATATATTTAAAATAAATAAACAATATAATTCATATAAGGTGTAATGTTCTGTGTATTTGGCAGCTGCTGTGTTTAGTCGGTGAGTCATTTGATGAGGCAAGTGAAGATGTGTGTGGAGCTGTGGTCAACGTCAGACCTAAAGGTGACAAAATAGCCATCTGGACGAGCAACTGCCAAAACAGGGATGCCATCATGACGATAGGGTGAGTTGTAAAGTCACATTGCTCATAATAAGACGAGATCCATTTGTTGGCTGTTGCCGACCACTAGATGGTGACACTAAGATGGCATTCGTCTGCACACAGCCGTCAGCATCTTTCTTGTGTTCCCACAGGCAACTTTACAAAGAGCGTCTGAACATCCCCATCAAAGCCATGATCGGCTACCAGTCACACGACGACACGTCCAGTAAGAGCGGCTCAACCACCAAGAACATGTACTCCGTTTGAAAAACTTCTCCCTCATTTCAACTTGCTGTAGATTTAAACAATTACCGATCTGCATCATCACATTAATTTTTGGGTTGTCAACTACTGTAGTGTCCTTTCCTTTTATTGCAAAGAGAATTGTTCATAGTGTGTACAGTTGGAGCCCCTCACCCCCCAACACAAGAAAGTCAGAGCAGCAATAGTTATAAAGGGGATGGAGGCTGGAAAGGAGTAACACAAATTATTTCCTTTTAGAATTGAAGACTTCTGTGATTAATACCAGTGACCTCCCATAGCTTAACAGAGAACAAGTTGTTTTGTTTTGTTTTTCCCTAAAAAACTTAATGGCTTTGAGTTGCTAAAAAAAAAAAAAAAACCAACCAATAACTATAAGGCCTTGTGTTTTTCTCATGCTGAGTTCTCACTCCTTACAAAAAGTGTTTCTTATGTCACATTTAAAAATGGTACACAACTTATTGTTACACAGAACAAATTTTAAGGGCAATTTTAACTTGATTTATCTAGAAGTGTTGAGCATGCGTCGGGCTTTCACTCGCACCAGCTTGAAGAATCTACAGTATCTTAAAGGTTTGTAAAAGCTGTGGTCACACTCCAAAGTGTAGAGCTTGGATTTAAGGCCACTTATTGTTTCAGCCATGCTGGAATTGTGGGATATTGCTTGTAGTATTATTATTTTTTTTTTACTTTTTTTTTTTTTTTTCTTCCCCTTACATTTATTTATAATGTATGCATTGCAGTTACTTAGTTGAAAGACAACCATGAAAGGTGTTTTTCAAGATTTTTTTCTTCTTTTTTGTTATTAAGGTTAATAATGTGGACTACTGCATATAGGTGGCATTTTTTACAGTGTACCATACAGTAAAGATGCTGACAGAATTAGGTGTGCTTTTCACTGTTTTCTTCCTAACAAAACTGTAGATAATGATGTCGCACTCCTCTCTGGTTGATGCGAAAGAAAGATGATATTCATTGTGAAATGATTTTGCTCATAATGTATCTTTATTATCTGTAATTCCAGGATGTATATTACCTTCTTTCAAGTAAAGGTTAAGTGCTTTGCATTAAAACCAGAAACCACATTGTCTTGTTTTGTGAAGATTTATGGTTCCACAGTAAAGTGTAGCACAAAATTGTATCAAAGAAGATGACGCCGACCTGAAGCAGCGGATTTTCTTTGTCACTTGCAGGTAGTTGTTTCACCCTGAAAAAACTCATCTGTGGTCATTAAATTACCTTTGTCAAAAAGCCCGTCCGTTTTGCCACCAATGAGAAAAGCAAGGATGAACCAGCAGATTTATTTTTTTTTGTGCAAAGTGCAAAAAAAAAACCCTGATCCAACTATGACACAAAATATAATTTGCACTCAAAACAAAGAAAATGCGATATCAGAGTCTGTAAGTTGCGTATTGAAAATGAATTACATTGACAAATCCTTACAACAGCTTGTCGTCTGACGCACACATACAGACCACATGTTTATGTAATAGAGAGCATATTTGACAACAGCCATTGAACTCTATGTACCCAACACTGCACCTAAGGTTTCTGGCATGTTGGTCCGATGACGTCATTGCTTCTACTACCTGTCATTTTTCTGGATGTCAACCACTGTTAATCACCCAGTCAAGCAGGATCTCCTTTACATTACAGGTACATTTTTGTCTGAATGGGTGTGTTGCAGAGTCCTCCGCCCTTCTGATAGAGTCGGCTCTACATATCTGTACAATAAGAAGTCTTGTCAGTATGTAAAGCGGTCAGGATTTTTATAAAGTGCCACAGCAATATGTGCTTATCTCTTAAAGAATCTTAATGTTATGATAGCTTCAGTAATGTCTTTACAAATTTTGGATAATTTGTGTATTTGATAAAAAAAATTCTTAACAAAAGGTTATTGCACAGAAAAATGATAAATAGTAGCAGTTGATACTTCAGGGCAACAGTTCTGTTGGTACATTATCTACATGATTTGTTCATTTGCTGTATAAAGTGTTTTTCTTTCAATAAATATGTTTTTAACTAATAACCAGAAATGACCAATTAGAAAAATTACAATTTTAGGCAAGAGGGTGGAACAAAAGTGGTCATCATCCATCTGCAAATAAATATCACAAAAAAAACACTATTGGTCCTTCAGCCATGGTCCAGCCACTGCATTCACAGATGTTTTACTGAGTCCATCCTCACTGGTGGTGTTTTTCATCTGGACCCTGGCAGCCTCATATCAGGACATCCTTATCATCAAAGGCTTTTCCTCCTCTCGTTTGCTCAACAGATTTGAAAGCATAAAGGACGAGAAGAAGCAAAACTCCACGGCAAAGCTGAGCTCAAACAACTGCAAGTTAACACTCAGGATCCACTCAAATACAGCACCCACGTGAGCGTAATAATAGTCTTGCTGGGCAAACAAAACAAAGTCTGAAGGTTTTCGAGTTAAGGATGTATGAGACAGTGACAGTCATGGTCAACTGATGAAACAGTATGTCAGACTTCAGATCAATATAAGGCCACAGAGGGCACATAGCTTAAACACTTTGATGACAACCGAATTAAAAGAAAATATACACTTTTACTAAGCCCAAAACCCCTGCCCTTGCTTTATACATATGTAGATACTGTTCTGATTTGACCCACTTCAGCCTGGAGGTTCAATTGTGAAATGTTGAGGAAGGCATCAACAGCAAGTCTCCACTTGCCTTTAAACCATTACAGAATATTTTAACTGTAATTGCCCCTGTGTAACACACATGTTGCATCACTGTGCAGCTTCTGCTGTAGATGTACAAGCCTCCAGGGCATTGTGATCCCGAGTGTTACAGGAAAACAATGGTTAAAGATTGATGTGGCTAAAAATTAATATGTATGTGCTTTAGTCGTGTGAGCTGAGGCCGGTCCCACTTTGTAAACAGAGCAGCAGACCGGATCCAAATACGGTACAGTGGGACTGTAAAGCTGTAAAGCAGCTGGACAGTGTAACTCCTGCGTCACTGCTGAAATCCATAGCTGAAATGTCTCGTTTGACACCACGTCAAATTAACCCTACCAAGGATTATCTGTTTGTGGAAAACATACAACACAGAAACATAGCAAGATTTCTGAAAGGATACAGCAGATGGTCACTATGGTTTGAATTGCAGTGGAGGTGATGCGCAGCGGGTAGAGAATCTTTTCATATCCTGTCAGCACATACTTCCCTGTCAGCGCGGTCAGCAGGACACTGTAGAAGCAGATGCACGTAAAACTGACGGCAGCTCCAAGGTAGTGAAGGAGCGGCAGGGACCCTGGCTGTGGAAGATAGTCAGTAGTTTCCAATGTCAAAAAGGTAAAGGTAAATAGATAGTTGAAATCAGGGCAGAGATTGTTGTGTGCATGTGTGTACTGAATGTTTGTACTACATAACTAATAACTGTTCAAAACCAGGCATGTGCAGTGAAACAAAAATGATGTTACCTACAAGATTTTGCAGTTACTCTCATATTAACTGTTTTCCTTTCATGCTTGTTCATCTCACAGATTTTTTTTAAGTGGTAAAATATTCTCATCCGGTTTATCATGTAGAAACAGCTGCTCGAGTGGTACAAACTGTGGAAGAGGTATAAAAACTATGTGCTCTAAATCATTACAGACAACATAAAGCAAACAGTTACCCACCTTTGTTTGCTGTTGTAGCACAAGTGCAAATTGAAGCTGTTCAGCTTTATTCTATATTAAACACTTATTAGAACTTAGAGCTTTGTCAAATAAAGGCATCTAGCAGATACATGAGCCCCTGGCATCATAGAAGTTAATTACTTACATTACAGTTTCCAGCTCCGAAGGCTCCCATGGCTGCCACCAAACCAAAGACCAGTGCAGACCTGCTCAGCAAGGAATAACTGTGTGCATGTCGCTCCATAACGTGGGCATGGTGGAATATACAGAACAGCGCAACTAAATAGGAGATCACAGTTGGTAATGGCACATATCACTCAGATCATGTATAATGTTTTAAGCTGTTTAGAAGGTAAACTCACACAGAAAGGATCCAGCGTTGATTGTGGCTGAGAATAGTGAACTTTCTGGTGCATTGGTTCCACTTGAGCTGAAATCACACCATTTTTCAGGTAATTATGTTTGAATATTTGTTTCCAGAGAAATGTGAAGAAAAAATAACAGGTGGAATTAAGTATGCTATATTGTTACCTTATGGTAGGAATAAAGCAACAATTATTGGAGTTGTTTCCTATACACCTGTCGCCACGGGTCCTGGAAACAAATGTCAGTACATCAGTTATTTTTCAGATGGTAAAATCATTAAGACAATAAAATATTGAGACACAACTCACCAGTCACTCAAGGAGCAGACATGATTGTAGTAGTAGGCCAGGCCATATCTGGAAATATGAAACAAAAGAAACATTAAAGTTTTGGCAAAATATTGATATTTTGGTTGAATGACACTCTTGATTACATGGAAATAAAAATTCATATTACAGTGTTGTTTTGGTTTGTTTTTTGTATTGTTTATATGTTGTAATACAACATTAAAAGAAACAGCAGTTGACACTTCAGGGCACTTCAGGTTTCCTTTATTTCTGAAGAAAAATAAATAATCAACAGAACATTGACATTGACTGCATCAACTAATGAAGATGATAAATTATTTCCAAATCTATTAAAGATTAAAATATATTAAGCTGACAGTGATAAACTACTGTAACCCCACTGACCACTAACCTCTAATGACTGTAATGTACCTTTTGACCAGTATCTAAATTTTGGTGAGCATTCATCACAATACAAGTCATACTGATCCTTTTAAACCACAAATATTTCTAACAATAAACAGACGACAGTCTGAAGAATCAATTAGGAAAAATGACACTGGCTAAATTTATAATGAATCAAATGGGTAATTGATAAAGTTAGATATTCAGTCAAGCATGAAATAATGGTGGATAATAGCCAGAATGAGGAGAACCTCAGTGCAAGTTGTTACTAATGAATAAAAGGTCAATATTATGAACCTGAGTAACAAGCAGCAAGCCTTCAGAGGTGAAGCTTGTTGAACAACACTATCATACAGCTTTTCTTGATGGTCCGGGATACACACCCTGCAGCAATCATAACTTGCCAGATCACATATTTCAAGGCTTCTGTTTCATAATGCATTAAGTCAGTTGATTTAATTCTTGCTATGACGTTGACTACATTCACGTCTACTTCATAGGTAGCACATTAAAAATGACAATAAGTTCCTATATTATCAACATGAACTCATGGAATCAATCAATTCCCTTTGACAAGAATATCCTGTTCAAATATTAATCCTGATCATCATGAGATGGATCAGATGTGTTGTAAATCAGTAGTGTCCATCAGGAACCAAATCACCTGGAACCACATGATGATCAACTTTAAACCAAAAGTTTTAGATGTGAATAACACTGGTAAAGAGCTGTTTCTACTTGCTCATTAACAAGATTCAGTATGTCCAACAAACTAATGTAAACTTAGCTTTCTAATGACAGCACACGCAGAGAAGAAAAATGTAACTTATTATACTTATAAAAAGAAATACTTGAAATAGTTTTTCCAGGCTGTAAAGACAAAAGAAAACATGAACTTTTGATAAACTTACACAGTCCACGTTCCAATGAAGGACACAAGGGAGAGGGTGATCGGGAAAATAATCCACAGCACCATGTCTTGGTGATGAGTTAAGCAAGTAACAGGAAATTCTGAAGTTTCTTCAAAACAGCCTTCAGCTCTTCAGGGGTTTATAAATTCTTCATAGAGTCAGCCTCATATCTACAGAACAAGATAAATACTAAACAAAAGCTAAAAACAGAAAAATTCCTAAGCCTTATTAATCTTTGTACAGTAGGTCCTTCAAGCATACACTTACACTGCTGTAGTTTAGTCGTCAACCATCCAGAGTACAGTGCTGCTTTTATGGGAACCTCCTTCTCTCTCTGCCACTCCTTTGGAGCGCCACCTTGTTCTGTGAGAACAGACGTTGGGCAACATAGGGTTGGCCTTCTTGACGCTTGTCACTTTGTTTGTTCTATTCCAAACAGACTCGCCTTTATGCTCCATCTTAAGCCAGTTAGATTATGCAAAGTTTGTTATATACTATGACATGGCTCTGACAGTAATATGTGAACTCTACAAAGTAAATGTGCACATACATGGATTTTGAGAATACATAAACAAAATATGACCTTAGAGAACTGGTAGGATTATTATGTGAGACGTGTTTTGAACACTTTGGTGACAAACTTTGTTGGATATTAACTACATCTACTCCACAATATGAAATTTAGAGGTATTTGTACTTAACTTAAAAGTACTACTACTACATTTTAGAATCCAAGTGTATTTGTTCTAGCACTTTTATTTGTATTCTTTTTACACGTAAAGACAAGAGAATTAAAAAAAAAAAGTTCGTACCCTGAAGGCAATCTGATAGAAATGTGTTCTAACTACACAAATATAATCCAATTTAATTTCATTATGAAACAGTTACGTTTGTGATCCTTTTACTCACTTAGGTTTTCTGAAACTAATCAATTGTCTTTCCTGTTGACATGGAAAAATAAACACAGAAAAAAAAGAATAGCAGGGACAGAAATTAAATCAAAGCCCTGATCAGGAGTTTGAGTCGTTCACCACACGAGGTCCTCATTTTCAAAACAAACAAAATGGCGGCGCACATGAGATGGGCTCTTCACCAGTTGTTACGGACAAAAAATACGGCTCACTTTAGGTTTGAAACTCTACAGCTGTGACATAATGTTATATATACGATTAGTACTACTGATATGATAACCTTAATGTTTTTGTTAAGCATAAACTTGGCATTTTGACGTGTGGTTGATGTGATCCTTTGAGCCAGCTTCTTAGCTAACTAGGAAACTGCGACACGTACCATCGCCCGTTCACTTCAGTTTAATCCCACCCAACTAGATGTGGGTTAAAGACATTGAAAAACGTTGTTTAGTAATTTTTCCATTGAATCGACTTTGATTTCATAAACGTGTGTCTTCACTATGAAACGCATGTTACTTAGCTGTTAGCTAGCTCGGGTGGCTAACTTCCGTATATTAACAAGATTGAGCTTGTGGGTGATATCACCACTTGTACAGAGCTAAGAGTGTAACGTAAACGAGTGTTGTTTCTTTCATTCATTAAAGCTGCCTTTAAATGTAACCCTAAAAATAAGTCAGCCTAAGTCCTTCAATGACCGACAGTCTTGGTCTAACACTCTTTACTCTGTAAGGTTTCAGGACAAGCTCCGATGTTCATACCACTCACAGTCCCAGAGCTTCAGAGCAGTTCAGCCTCAGTCTGGGGCAGGATCCACATACTTCACAAGTGAGAAACCATTGTTCGGACACTTCACTACATTCACCCACACGCTGTCTTCTTGTTCTAACACATAGTTTACAGTGAAGAAACATTTGATTTTTTACTAAGCGATTGGTTCGATCATGTCTTTCAGAAAGACACCTCTCCATCCAGACTCAAGACACTCCAAATCCCAGAAGCTTGAAGTTTCTTCCTGGTAAACCTGTCCTAGGAAGTGGGACACTTGACTTTCCTTCTCCAAGCTCTGCTGTATCTTCATCTTTAGCCAGGTTGAGTGTTAAATTTGCTGTTGCCACATTGACATTGTACTACTGGTTATTATAGACAATTGTACAAGCATATAGGGCAAACAAATTGAAGAAAATGTTGCACTTATTCATTTCAGATATTGGCGCACAGGCAGAAAAGAAAACAAAAGTGAGAAATATGGAAGCTGAACATCAGTTAATGTTGCCTTATATAGACTGTACATTTAAATGTTTGAATCATTGCATCACAGAGTGTGGCCGCTCCATTTTATTTTATGATTGCATCTTCAGTTTCTGAGTGTGATAGGGCTACTTGGTTGAAGAGTACATATAGTCAATGTGAAC
Organism: Pseudochromis fuscus; assembly: GCA_900323345.1. Taxonomy (NCBI): domain Eukaryota; kingdom Metazoa; phylum Chordata; class Actinopteri; family Pseudochromidae; genus Pseudochromis; species Pseudochromis fuscus. Next base: position 19,474 of record OOFC01030639.1, on the reverse strand, counting down.
ATTACGAAGTGGTAATCTAGCTTTTTTGTGATTAAGCACACTGACTGCATGAATGGATTGTGTAGATGGGATGTTTTGTTTGCTTTTTGTCTTATCTTGAGTCCATGTCATAATCACTGAATAAACTGAAATGACTTTGTGATCGTGATATGCCTTCATTGCTACTGGACAGTAACATGATAACATGTTTCTTTCAGGGACCTGTTTGAAATCGAAGGGGTAAAAAGTGTCTTCTTTGGCCCAGACTTCATCACAGTTACTAAAGTAGGTATTAATTGTACTCTTGCAGCTTTTCTCTGTGATTTTAATCTCATGAAAAGACAACATGTGAGCTGCTTGTTTCCTGTCAGGCAGATGAAGATCTGGAGTGGACAGACATTAAGTATCATGCTGTGGAGGCCATTGCCAAGTTTTTTGAGAGTGGTGACCAGATAACAACAACTGGAGCAGTGCACCATGAAAGCAGTGAGTATGCAATGTGGCACTATGCAACTGCTTGACTATATATAGTTATACTATATATTGAAATATTTTACATTTCTTCTTTGTAGGTCTTTCTGAAGATGATGATGAGATTGTATCCATGATAAAAGAGCTTCTGGACACCAGAATCAGGTACCATACTACTTACTTGTAGTTAATCTACATCTGTTTGTTGCAATTGATGAACTTACTGTTTCTCGACACTCACAAAAAATAATGTTGAGAGTGATGTAACAGACTGTTGTACTGAGATAACGGTTGTAATCTGTCTGTCCTTTGTGCTTTGTTGTTCTGTACAAATTGACATCACAAGACCTACAGTCCAGGAGGATGGAGGTGATGTTATTTTTAAGGGTTTTGAGAACGGCACAGTCAAGCTGAAGCTAGTCGGCTCCTGCACAGGATGTCCCAGCTCTACAGTCACCCTAAAGAATGGCATCCAGAACATGATGCAGTTTTACATCCCTGAAGTAGCCAATGTGGAACAGGTGATTATGGAGATAAATTCTCTCTTAGGATTGAGGATTTTGTAGTTAACAGATTTGTGCAGAGACCAAGTTTCAGTTGATTTTCTTCTGGAATTGGTTTCAGAAGCTGTTGTATCAATATTTAAATCACTAAATGCAGGGAACTTCAATTTCACAAAAATGACATTTTGTTAATTGTCTTTTTTCCTTAGGTGGAAGATGAAGTGGATGAAATCAATGCAAAGGTTTTCTCGGAAGTTGAGCGCAAATTACAAGAATAAACATTAATATAAACAATACACTTTAAGGTGGGAAAACACAGCCATGCATTATTCCCTGAAAATGTCCACATTATTTTACATTGTCAGATGTATGAGATAAAACAATATTCTGCTATTTTGTGTGTTCACTATATACTGTTAACAGTCCAAGCTGTAATTTGTATGTATATACTGTATGCCTCTGTTACCAAGGAAAGGTGATATGTCTGTCTAAAAAAAAAAAAAAGTCCTGTTGTGATGGCTAAAAATGTCGTTGTATTTATTTCTTATGAATATTGTATATTTTGAAAGAATATTTTCTTAAGATGGAGATATTGTGAAAGCTTAAGACATAAGTAAAGGTAATGAAGATTTTAGGTGTTGCAGTTGTTGCTGACTAAATATTGCTAAATATGTATGCCATATTTCTGCAATTTATGATCCACTCTTAAGATTTACTGTATCACATTAAAGTTCAGCGTTTGAAACCAATTTTTTATTGCAGAGGCCTTTATTTTGTGATTATTTACCTGTGGTTATTCCTTTGTGATTGTGTCCTGTGTAAAGAATTAGGAATGACATGAATTATTTTTATAGCTTTAAAGTAATACAAACATGAACATAAGGACAATTGCATTAAACATTTAAATATAAATTAAAAAATAGGCATGTTTTTGTTTCACAAGTGCATAGCAAATTTAAAATCATGTAAATGTCATCCAAATGTGTGAATTACTGAATAGAGAAGTACTGTAATGAACTGTACTGTTTTAAAAAGGAAAATTTAGGACAGTAAACTAACCTGTCCAAAATTAAAGCGTGAAAATAGCAGATCGGAGACTTGGTAATCGATTTGGTGGGGCTGTTTCACAAGGTTTGTGAATAGGTCTGACATGAAATGTTGTAAGTGGACTGTGATACTAAATTTTTAAATGATTATTAATTATAGTCTTTCCTAGGTATTTGCTAATTCTGTGAAGGCGCACAGCAATTTATAGGACTAGTAAATATATGAGCCACTGAATGAGCCCTGAACCTTGGCAGCCTCGAGCATGGATCTGGTTTTTCATTCTGCGCAAGCGCATTTTATATCTGTAATCGGCCGGTGCAGGGGGAAAGTGGTAAGCAGTGTTAATGTTTTTATCAAAACCTCACAACGTTAGTAATACCGAACTCTTAATGTAGAGTTAAAGTGCATTCATTAATTGAATGCAAGAGAGATGCTGCCATTTGTGAATGTATGTTTTTGTGCTTTTAAAACATTCACTGCTTAGCTGCCAGAGCCAGCCGACGGTTTTTAAGGCCTCCGTAACAGATGTAGCACGAGGCTAATCTGGCAACAAAGCTAACGATGGAAAAATGCTAAGTGTTGGTATCTGCTGTATCTATATCTTCCCTATCAGTCTGCTCCGTTTTAATCCGTTTCTCAGCTGCATAAGGCACTTTTTAAATATTGCTGATGAAGCCATAATGTAGTGTAGAGAAGCACGAGCTAGCTGCTCTTAACCACAACAATAACAGCATTAGCTTGCTACACGAATGTAAAACGTGAATTAGCCTGCTGTCAGTACAAAGCTAGCGTTAGCCGGACAGGCGTCGAGCTGTTTGCTGTGTCAGCAACTGCTCCTGCAGATAACACGGGGGAAACTGACCTGTTGGGTAGGAATGGCTATTTTTTCCACTCGATTTATGTATTCCAGTAGTTCATGTCAGTCCCTCATTTTAGCTTATTTTAGTTAAATTATTGATAGATATCCCAGGCTAAAGGTAAAGGTTGCTGTTGTTTGAGCAAGGTGTGTAAACAGCATGGAAGATGACTTCATATTGTTTAATGTGTTCTCAAGTTTAATATTCGTGTAGGATATTCACAGTTCACTACAAATTAAACAGTGACAAGTTATGAAAGACCCAGACTGACTGCTTGTGAATCCTGAAGTTTAATATTTCTGCAATACATAGATAAAGTTTGTTTGTTGGTGAAACATAACACAGGGCCAATTTTTATACCCCCGTTGTATTTTATGGCTCAATATATGATTGAAAGTTATTTTTGATGCACAAATTGCCTAATTTTTGGATTGTTTTTGGTCCTGTTTTTAGTGACAGCATTGGCCTGGCAAGCAGAGACTGCCCTTAAAGTGAACGAGTCATGGCCCAGTTCGGGGGACAGAAGAATCCGCCGTGGGCGACTCAGTTTGCTGCCACAGCGGTGTCCCAGCCGGGCCACTCAGGACAGTCTCTTGACCTTAACAGCCTACACTGTGAGTATATCAAACCAGGAGGTCTGAGCTGTTTCATTTCCTCTGGTACATGACACTTGATTACACTCTAAAACATTTTACGTTGTCCTCTTTTGGTTGCAACAACTTTTCAGTCTTCTACAACCTCACATAATTTACTCTGTTCTATCTCTTGCTATTTTACACCAACATCCCACATTCAGTGTATCTTTTCCACATTCCTCAAAACGTAATGCCTTATTTTTTTGTCTTTGCAGCTCTTGGAGTGCAACAGCCATCTCTTCTGGGAGCATCTCCCTCTGTTTACTCCCAACAGTCAGCCTTGGCTGCAGCCTCTCTCAGCAACCAGTCTGCTGCAAACTATCAGCTGTCTCAGCAAACTGCTGCTTTGCAGCAGCAAGCTGCAGCAGCTGCAGCAGCTGCACTACAGCAGGTCAGTCACTATTTAGAGAACAGCCAGAAATCTATGCATCCCAGGTCACATAACACTCTCATCAGCTACTGTCTCTTCCATGTTCTCTTTATTGTGCATAGTCTCAGATCAATACAGCGCTCCAGCAGTATCAGCAACAGCAGCAGCAACAACAGCAGCAACAACAGCAACAGCAGCAGCCTCCCCAGCAACCCCCTCAACAACAACTGTACAATGTACCTCATCAGGTGACAAATTTTTTTTCTTTAGATTTGTGTCAAGGTTTAATTAAAATGGTTAAAGTTCAGCAAAATAGAAGATGAAAGTGAGAGTGAACAGAAGTCAGTTCATATGGCCCTAACTTTTGATTTGTCTCTGTTCCTTTTTACACTTTTAAATTAAGATTAAAATCACGTCTGGAATCTATGTTATCTATTCCTCCCTAATACATTAGCCCTCCATATTTTCTAACAACTTAGCATTTTCTCCTGAGATACAACATGTGAATCTGCTGCAAGGGTAATCTGATCTGACTGCTCAAGCCATAGTAGGTTTATTTATAGCACAAACGAGATCTTGTTTGTGCTAGTGGAATCCAATACTTACAACATGCAACTCCTGACTGTAGAAATAATTGAAAGTACAAATTATGGTATTGGTTTGGAAGCAAATGTATAGTATCGAGGCAAAAAAAATGCTCACTTTTGGTATTTTGTGTTTTTCTTCTTACTTCACAGCTTCCACAGCCTCAACAGGCTCTCATTTCTCAGGTAATGTGCAAAAAAACCTTAAAAAACAAACTTAAGACAAAACATATACATTGAGCTCTGCCCTACCTGTTTACAGTTTAGCATTTTAAATTCAATTTAAATTATTTCTATGTGACTTTTAAAAAGTCATTTATTAGAGAGAAAAAAGGGTAGGTTTGCTGCGAAATGCCCCCTTTGCATTCTTACAGTGTTTGAATGATTGAGGTTTGGATCCATCTTTTCCATTCTTGACCCTCAGCCCCCCGTCGCCTTGCCTACTAGCCTGAGCCTATCCAACCCCCAGCAGACAGCCCAGATTACTGTGTCATACCCAACACCACGTTCAAGCCATCAACAGCAGACGCAGCCACAGAAGCAACGAGTCTTCACTGGTGTCGTCAACAAGCTCCATGACACATTTGGCTTTGTAGATGAAGATGTCTTCTTTCAGCTAAGGTGAGAGAGTATGGTCCTTAGCATGTCTCACACTGTATTTCTTAGTGGAATCATAAGTTCAGCTCTCACCACTACTACATTTATCTTTTTCCATGGGTGCTTTTCACTTTCATTGTTTTTTTTTGTGATACTGGTTTTATCCTGCTCTTGTCTCTCAAAAGGCCATTATTTGGCACCCATGACAGAGAATTCCCAAGGAAACCTTTATCCATTTAACACTGATGTGACATGACGTTTTGAGACTTTTGGACATGTCTGAATTCTGCTTTTAATTATTTATAGTGCTGTGAAGGGGAAGACTCCCCAGGTGGGTGACAGGGTCCTCGTGGAAGCTGTGTATAACCCGAATATGCCCTTCAAGTGGAACGCCCAGCGCATCCAGACCTTACCTCAGCTGGCAAACCAGTCGGTGAGAACAGAGAGGTCGCACTCAGCCGCTTTAGAATATTTTGTATTGCAATTACAGTTTGTGGATCTGCTTAAATTATTATTATTATTATTATTATTATTGTTATTTTGTTTTTATAAAATATTAAAATCGCCAGGGGCTTAGGGACAGAGTTTTCACTTCTGTTGTAGTGTTTAAACTCAGTTATTGGTGCTTACTATGTAATAGTATTTACAGTGTAGCTTCGTGTTTGAATGAAATCTTACTGACACTGGAAATTGTACAAAATGTGAAAACATTAAAAATACCCTCATGTAAGGATACACAGAAAGCATCTTCTCATTTGAAATGGGTGTGGTACTTTGTGTGTCTGTTTGCTTCAGTTAATTTAGTTTTATTGATTTTGGGGAGTGACTGAAACTATATGATGATAATTGCTATTTTTTGTACGTTTATCCAAAACTGGGACCCACAGATTTATTTTAATCTCTGCAAGTGTTTACTTCTTCTTGATTTTTATCTTTGTACTTCTCTGTTTTTTTTATTGACTGTTGTGTTTAATTCCTTCTAGCATCAGCAGCAGCCTCAGCCTTTACCTCAAGCTTCCCCACAGCTCGGCAGCCTTTACAATGAGCCAGGGATGCAGCTGCGCTACTCAGACATGCACTCTGCTCCGGACAACAGACAAAATGTAACCCCCGACACCTAAATCACACTTTCTTTGTTCCTTCTCCCAGCTCTATTTCTTTATGACCTTTTTTGTTTTATGACTTCCTTGCTTATCCACAGTTACATCTTACTCGTTCTTTAAATTTGTTTTTGTTGCCAAATGGATAGAATAGCATTTTTGTAGTGGTACAAGTATAATTTTTTATTTTTATATTTAATTCATGCGAGGAGACAACTATATATCACTTCTTCTTTATACATTCACACATGCATACATTTATACAACAAGCTAATGTTGCTTAAGCTGTTACTTCTGTTTCAGAGATGTTTTCCTACTTTGGTCTTCCTAATTTTTAATTCAGTAAATCTCTCGTCAGGAGACATTGCAGATAATAGAGATTTGAAGAAAGCTACTATGAATAAGAACTTTAAAACACATTTAAGTAATGCCAGGAATAGCGTGTTGGAAGTCTAACTCACAAACTGAAGTAGTGCCTTACCAAGCAGTTACTACATATACAAAGCAAATTCTGGAAATCATGTTATGTCAGACAACGAATTAAAAACGTGACTGACTTGGGGTATAGGAAGTTCTTAAGCAATACCTGTTTGAGATGGTACCTTTTAACTATCTTTTTTTATTGTTGGTAAACAGGGCGTCTTTATTATTTATTTTTTTAAATGTGTCTTGTTTTTTATTCAAACAGGTTATAATCTGGATTATTAGTTTTGGCAGGTTCAGCAGAACATTAGCATTTCTTTGTGTGGGACAGCCTATCATTGCACCTCGGATGAACTTTCGACAATTGTTTCTTACAGAGTTTCAGACCTTCTCCCGGTTTCTTTCTTTCAGCCACTTTTCCCCTTTTCTTGCACAGTCATTCTTGTTACTGCTGATAATGATTGTTTTAAATCTTTTAGTCTCTCACCTGTTCTCACCTATCTGTTTTTTCTTATTCTTTCTACTCTAGAACCAGCCTCAAGCTCCTATTATGAAGGCCGCCCCCACCATGATGCAGTCGCTACCTCCCCCAACCACATTCAGTGTTCCAGCCCAGGCGCCCCCTCCTTCCCTCCTGCAGGCCCAGTTGTCTGCTGCCTCTCTGGCCCCTCTCCTCCAAAACCCTCCTCAGCCTCTGCTACCACAGCCTCCACCCAAAGGTAAAATACTTATCAGCATTTACCAAAGTGTTTCCAGGTGTCAAGCACCCCAACAAGGGACAAACCCCATGGCTTTTCCAGCTTTTTGGCACAACATTGAACCCAAAATAGTGGTCAAACAAGCAGTTGCTTTGCCCTGTCTCTAGATGTGTTTCCCGGGGGTCTGCTTCAGCCTCCTGTGAGAATGATGCCGCAGCCGCAGCCTGTGCGACGAATCGAGCCTCCCCCTCGTTTTCCCACTCGCAATGATCGAGGCCCCGAGCTCATCCTCAGGAGTAAAGAAGAGCGCAGGTTAGATGGCAAACATCTGAGTAAATCTGCTGGGTCTTGCTGGCTGTATTCCTTCACCATGAATTTTAGTGTCTTATTGGTGAGAAGTCATTGATTGTTTTAGTGTTTTTACCTAACTTTTCAGCAGAGACAGAGACCGTGAACGCAGGAGATCAAGGGAACGCTCGCCCACACGCAAACGCTCCAGAGATCGCTCTCCGAGACGTGATCGTTCCCCAAGACGGCCCCGCAGGGTGGTTCCTCGCTACACCGTCCAGTTTTCCAAGTTCAGCTTAGATGGGTGAATACTTTTTTATTATTATTTTTTAATTGGAAATGGATTATAATATGAAAGACTGAAGCAGTCCAGTGTAACCCTCAACACTGTGTGACTAATGTTTTGCTGACATAGTAACTGTCGTCTTTGCGTTCTCCAGCTCCAGCTGTGACATGATGGAGCTGAGAAGACGCTATCAGAGCCTCTACATTCCCAGCGACTTCTTTGATGCTGTGTTCACCTGGGTGGATGCCTTTCCTCTTACACGACCCTTCCAGTTCAGTAACACCTGTAACTTCCACATTTTGCACAAAGAGGTGGATCCTCTAGTCAAGAACACAGCAGTCCTGGACCCTCCTGATGCCAACCACACCTACAGTGCTAAGGTATAAATACATTTCACCTTTTTACATTCAGTTAGATCGGGGTGGGCAATCCTGGTCCTGGAGGGCCGCTATCCTGCATGTTTTAGATGTTTCCCTCTTCCAACACACCTGATTCAAATGACCAGGATCGTTATCAGGCTTCTGATGAGCTGGTCATTTGAATCAGGTGTGTTGGAAGAGGGAAACATCTAAAACATGCAGGATAGCGGCCCTCCAGGACCAGGATTGCCCACCCCTGAGTTAGATGGAGGCTTTATTCCTCACAGTTAAAAGTTGCAAAGGTTTAAGAACATTGAGACTTGCTACTGGCGACCAATATTGTGGTCATTACCAGATGGGAATTTATATTGTACTGCACAATCTTTACATTTAGTTTATTAGTTGGTAGAAGTAGAAATTAATTACATTTTTTGCATCGCTGCAGGAAGATGTACCTGGGAGAACAATGGTAAAAATATAACTCTTAAGATGTCAGTCCTGGTTGATATGGAGAAATTTCTGGTTACCATGGTAATAGCAGTGTGCTTTAACACACAGCGTATCCCTGTTGAGCACCTAATTTGCCAGAATGACAGCAGGGGAGCAGCTGGTCGTTCTGTTTGCGGTACATCCACCTCATGTTGTTTTTAATTAAAAAGTCCTTCAGTAGAATTTGTAGTTCCAATCTGATTTCACTGGTGAGAACAAAAGAACAGTGAAATTGGTAGTTGGAAGTGTGCCCACAAGTCTGCATCTCACATCTTAATGTGGCTGTTAATATATTGATTTTCTAAATTGCTGGAAGAGACATTTGCCTTGTGCTGTGACCACATTTTGTTTTACATGCTAAGCACAGTTCTGTTTGTATTATCAGTGTGATCAGAATGGTTAAAACTTACATGTGGTCTTTTTTTTTTTTCCTTTTTTTTTTTGTCTCAGGTGATGCTGCTAGCTAACCCCAGCATAGAGGAGCTCTACCACAAGTCCTGTGCTCTGGCAGAAGACGCACAGGAACTGAGAGACTCCTTCCAACATCCTGCTAGACTCATTAAGGTACTTTAAACTCCTTGTACGCTTGGACGATGCACAGGAGCTGACAATGATGTAATAATCCTATTCCATTGCTGAGCACTCGCATTGCTGAAAAGTCCTAACTGATGTTGGCTCTTTGGTGGTTGTGGATCCTAGCAGATTATTTTGACATGGTGCTGACCTCTTTTCTGTCTTTTTCTTTGTCTCTTTTTTTTGTTCCCCATTTCTATCCAATCTGTACACCTTGGTACTCTCCTTTGTACCCCTCTGTCTTTCTCCTTCAGTTTCTGGTGGGCATGAGAGGTAAAGATGAGGCTATGGCCATTGGTGGTCACTGGTCTCCCTCTCTAGATGGAGCTGACCCAGAGAAGGATCCCTCAGTCCTTATTAAGACAGCCATACGCTGTTGCAAGGCGCTCACAGGAATAGACCTTAGTCTCTGCACTCAGTGGTAAGCGCTGCACCTCTCATTATGATTTATGTCTCTCACTGAATGTAATTCCACTAAATAATTCTGTTAGTGAAATCCCAGGTTAAGTATCTACAGTACACTGCATTTTTATACGATCTTGATACTTGAACTTTCCTGGAAACGTTGGGTGATTATTTTTGTTTCTCTTTTTATATATTAATGATTATTGTCTTGTTAATTTGCAATCTATTATTTACTATTATTATTTGTTGTGTTGTGCAATGTTGTTTTTGGCGTTTTGTGTGTTGTAGTCTTGGCTCTCTCTTTCTGTCACACTCTATTCATATACACGCATTTCATTGTGATGAAAAACCAAACGCATGGACTTGGTGGCTGGAAGCAGTAGCCTGGACCAGAAGACACTGCCATGACTTTGTTTTCTTTTGTTTTTTTTATTCTCTCTGTTAAATATCTTACATATTTAACTGGCTTTCACTGTCCTGTTGATTCTGTCTCTCTGCGCACAACCCTAATGTAGTGCGTTAAGTGTATCCTAGGTTAAATGCAGAACACTCATCCATAATTGGCTGAAGCTATAAAGGGGATGAATTTGGGGTGTGATTTTATTTTTTTTCTTTTGTGATTGTCTGTCAACTTTCTCAAAATGGCTGCCGTAACCTGTGACAACAGTTGGAGAGCTGCAGACGGGGTCCATTTGTCTATGCTGTGTGTTGTGTGGGAGCAGGGTCACTGTAATGATGTTTATGATCATTCAGTGACCCAATGGGAGGGAGTAGCTGTAGAAGGCTCGCCCTAGCAAGGCTTGCCTTTTATACTGTGCCCTGACCAGAATGTTTCTTTCCAATGCACCTTCTTCCTTTGCGACAGGTATCGTTTTGCAGAGATTCGCTATCATCGGCCGGAGGAGACACACAAGGGGCGGACAGTCCCTTCTCATGTGGAGACAGTGGTTTTGTTTCTTCCGGATGTTTGGCATTGTCTTCCTACCCGCTCAGAGTGGGAGGTGCTGTCACGGCGACTCCGGGAGCAGCTGTCTGAGAAGCTGTCGGCCGAGCGAAAGGAGGCGGATGGAGAACAGGCACTGAACCGCTAATCCCTCTCTTCTCATTTCCGCTTCTCACAGGAAGGCACAGGAATTACAAAAAACAAACCCCAGATACACACCAGACACAAAGCACACCTCACCCCTCACGCACACAGATACGAACACAGGCATATTATTGTTCCACCAAACCTCACCTAGGCTTCTTCTGTTTACTCCTCCACCTGTCCCCCTTCTCCTCTTCAAACTCCTCCATTCCTCCATCAGCACTCCCACCTTCCCTCACATCCAGCAGACACATACAGTGGAAGCAGTGAGACTAGGTTGTGTTGTGTAGGCCCCATTCGCAAATGGTAAAACAGCTTCCAGTTCCTCAAACGCTTCATAATTGGTTGCAAATCTGGTGTAATAATTCATGTTAATTCTTGCATTGTATTGTGCATTATTTAAACAGCATCTGCTTAACCTGCTTTTAATTTGGATACTTGCAAATTGGTTTGGCAGTGATCTCAATTTGAACCAGTGTTTAATTCAACACTGGAACTGAGAATATTTTTAACAAGCTGGAATCTGTGGAGTCAATTGCGTGTAATTAATGTGTTTGTTGTAGAAATGTATTTTTTTTATATGATTTTTCACATCAATTTGATATCGTCTGACTTCGAAAAGAGAACCTCCCCTAAGTCCTGCTTCTTGTCTGTTCTTGTTGTTGGATTCTACATTCTCATTTGGACTATATGTAGAATTTGGTTTTTCCAGGGCAGTTGGTTGGACAGAAGGACAGATGGCTCCTATCTGACGTAGGTGTATAAAACCCATAAATGGCTATACCCCAGTCATAGAGCATGGTAGGGCCACCCTATCCTCACTCCGTTTGGAGACCAGCTTCAGTTCACCTGATGTACCTACACACCTTTTGGACACACCTCTCATTGATTTTTACCTTTTTTGTGTTCCACAGATTGATTGATTGGCAGCTGGGGGGCATTTCTGTTGGTTTTTATAAGAGCTAGAGAGCTTCCCTGTGTATGCTTCAGTAGCAGTGGACTTTAACACAGTCGAGAGCTCACTAGGACCAGACAATGAAAGACAGATTGCTTCTTGCACGGATCAACTTTAAAGCTCATTAAGACCACAAGTGGTTTGCTGACTGTTTGCTTTCCCACTTCTTTCTCTCCCTCTGCTTGTCTCTATCTTAATGATTTCCTGTCAAGGAGGAAGAGGAGAAGGATGATGATGAATCAAAGGACGTTAGCACTCCCACTCACTGGGCTAAACTTGACCCGAAATCAATGAAGGTAAGATGTAAGAAACAAATGCTCTAAGCAGTAGCAGAAGAGACGAGACTAAAAATAGTTTGTGTTTACTTTGTTTTGACAAATATCCATATTCCTGTCAGAACTTAATCGCAAGTATGCGTTTTTCCTGTTCATGTTTTCCCATCATTTTAGGTAAATGACCTGCGCAAGGAGCTTGATTGTCGCTCTCTAAGCTCTAAGGGGTTGAAATCACAGCTGATCGCTCGCCTCACCAAGCAGCTGAAGGTGGAGGAGCAGGTGGAGGAGTCCAAAGAGCCCGAGAAACCAGAGAGCAAAGTTGCAGAGGAAGAGGAACCTCCTCGCCCCGAGGACGACAGAGAGGTACACAGAACCTGATCAAATATTGTGTGCATAAAATTTCATAAAATACAATTCCAGTTTTAAGTAATGACCTTTTTGTTTTTTGGGCAACACACCTGTTGGTTTCTAATTACGTTTTAGTTTTTTCAGTATTCTCAGTATCTGGTGTGTTTTTCTCTGTTAGGAGGAGGAAAGGAAGAGGCAGGAGGAGGTCGAGCGCCAGCGGAGAGAACGGCGCTACATCCTCCCCGATGAACCCACCATCATCGTACACCCCAACTGGGCAGCCAAGAATGGCAAATTTGACTGCAGTGTCATGTCCCTGAGTGTGCTGCTGGACTACAGACTGGAGGACAATAAGGAGCACTCTTTTGAGGTCAGAATTACTGGTGACAGCATTTTCCACATATTCTGATACAGACAAAATGTGTAGTGCACATGTATCATAGTAGTATGTCTTTTTTATCGATGCAGGTAGATAATGTTGTGTCCTCTTTCTGCACAGGTTTCCCTGTTTGCTGAGCTGTTTAATGAGATGCTACAAAGAGATTTTGGCTACCGCATATATAAAGCCCTCGCTGCTCTTCCTGCCAAGGACGAGAAGAAGGAGAAGAAGGCCAAAAAAGAAGCAGAAAAGAAAGAGGTTGAAAAGCGTGAAATCAAAAAAGAAAAAGAAGAAGAAAATGAAGAACCAGCAACAAAGAAGACCAAAGAGGATGAGGAGGACAAGAGGAAGGCAAGCCTCTCAAAGTGATCTGTTTTCTCACTCTGTGCTTTGCTTAACAAATGCTGTGTTTTCATGTAATTGTGTGACTTGTGTAAACAGCACGATGAAAAGACCATTAAAAAGGAAGAGTCTCGAGATGAGGAGGAGAATGAAGATGACAGCAGCACAGTCAATGCTGAAGAATATGATCCCATGGAGGCCGAGGACGCAGATGATGACGAGGATGATGGTAGTGTACTCTCTCTCCTTTTCTTTAAATGCAGCACAGTTAATTATTTCAGTCAGATTTGGTCAGTGATGAGAAACCATGCACCACGCTGAAGTTGTGATGGATAACATTTCCACAGTTTCTGAGACCTTAGCTGGAGAAAAATTAGTTATTTTTACATTTTTACATATTCAAACTAATCAAAGACACAAAATAGTCATCCAACTTAATCATTTTGATCTCAGACAAAGACGACGACGACTCCAATGATCGAGACAAGAAAGATCGCAAGGATGACCGCAAGTCTTCAAAGGAGAGGTCCTCTAAAGACAAGGTCGGTTGTTGTAGAAATGTTATTATATTGTAGCCTAAAGATATGGTTATTGGTGTAACTGTGGTTGTTGTTGCATCAGGAGAAGAAGCAGATGGTCACATACAACAGGGAACTGCTGATGGCCTTTGTCTACTTTGACCAGAGCCACTGTGGCTATTTGATGGAGAGAGACCTGGAGGAGATCTTGTACACACTGGGGCTGCATCTGTCTCGAGCTCAGGTGAACAATCACACACACAAACGTAATCATGTTTGTGGTGTGTTGATCCGCCGGATTGTCTCTTCACTTTCTGTATTTGCTGCCTGTTGACTGATGGTGGTCTCTCTTCCTGATGATGCATACGCCGGACTACAGCTCTGTTTGTTTTTGTTTTCAGATAAAGAAGCTTTTAAACAAACCAGTCGTCAGAGAGACTTGTTACTACCGAAAACTGACAGACAGGGGAAAGGATGAACCCATTCCTGCCTTTAATGAAGCCCTGATAGAAAACCTCATAGGTGAGTGAACCTCATAGGTGGATGTTTATGGTTTGTAGCAACCAATACTGTATTCCCAGCCAATAACCTCAGCATTTTGATCATTTTAAATGTGGTAAAGACAATAACCTCATGAATTGCCAATAAGCTATGTTATTGGCCTAGCATTTAAAAAAAATCCTTATCCAATGATGTCATAACTTATTACATTATTGGCACATTATTACATTATTGGCTTTATTACATTTAAAATACTCAAAATTGTTACGTTTTTGCCAGGTATTATGTTATTGGTCATTATTACATTATTGGTTGATACATGGTACATTTGTGTTTGTGTAGAAATGCTGTGGTTTGAGCAGAATGTTTGTTTAAATCTGTCATGAGAGTTGCTGTAGGGAATTGTCTTTCATGAAATTCCTTTTCCTTGTTCTGCCAGGAAACAGAGGACTACTTCCTGCTCCAAAAACTCGTGCTCAGTCAGAGGCCAGTGAGTCCGGTAATCTGATCGTGTATAACGGAGCCATGGTCGACATCGGCAGCATGATGCAGAAACTGGAGAAGAGCGAGAAGACGAGGGAGGAGATAGAGCAGAAACTCATGGTGCAAGATGCCAAAATGGGTATGATGTCCATCACATTACACTTTATATCTTCTGAAATGATGTGATAGTCTCATAAGTTGCAAGCTACACTCTGTGTCAGTAGTCCTTCAGGACAATGATCTGGCTCAATTTGAGCTTTGCTACAGAAGAGGCTCAGTCTCACTTCAATCAGCAGTTTTCCTCCTGTGATTTCTGGTGAAACGTGGACTGGCACATTGTCTCGGAGAAAGAAAATTAATTGTCCCAGCAGGGCAGGAAATTTGCTCCTGTCTCACCAGTAAAGAACAATTAACACAACAGGCATCAGCAGTGATTAGCATCACTACAAAATATGTACAGGAGTAAAAAACAACTTGTGTCATTTAAGCCTCCCAGCACCACAGTGTTTTAAATCAAAGGATCTGTTTTTGTGATCCAAATTTTATTGATTGTACAACAATGTAGAACAAACATGCAGAGTACATGGCAGCTGTGTTTAAACATAAAACTGAGGGAAATTAAACAACAAATAAACAATAAAAATCCAGGCTTCAGTTTAAGATGCAACCTAAATTGACCTCAATTCTTTGCTGCCTCCCCCTCATCATGTGTTCACATGATGAATTCTGAATCATTTCATTAATCCATTTCCTCATAGAGCCACACCTGGAGTTCTTCTAAGTCTTGTTGATGCGACATGTCCATATTCTGAAATATAACATTTGTCATCAGTCACATTAGGTACCATTTTCTTGTTTCTAAGGAGGCCTAGCCATGGATACATCAAACAATCCTTAATATTCTTTCTGTTGGACCTTCCCTCAGATTGGGACTAGACTGGGTGCTGCATGTTGTTAATAGATGGTGCTTTTCCTGAGTAGCAGAGAGTTATGTCTTGTGATCTTTGTTAGCAGCCTACAGCTGTTCTGACAACCATAGTCAGCTGTAGTCAAGATACCATCCTGGGTTATGATGTTAAAGAGGACCTATTGTACTTTTCCATGCTTTCTGTTCTAGCTACAGTTTTACAATGTTGGCTATTCACATGTGATGCTGCAGTAGTCTCTGTGAGGAAAGTGCTCAGTCTGCAGACTGATGAAAACCCTGTTTCACAAATCTGTTGAGATTCTGACCAACACATTTTACTACGTTACCTTCTGTATTTCCTGACAGCAACATTTTCCACTTCAGTCTGCATTTTCTAGTATTACCCACAGGTACACAAATTATTTTGGGCATACATAGAAAACATTTTACATACGGCTTGTGATTAAATTACTGAATCCACTGTTTTGTGCCACAATGAGAGTGTATTATTCAGGAAATGTAGATGTCCTGTTGTGAATGCTGTTCAGATGCCAGATCAGATTCAGACTCAAACATGTTGGCACTGGTTTGAAAAGTTTGAATTTCCAGTCAACAAAGTTGTGTTACATTGTATGTTTACAGTCACCTGACGTTAGCCAATCAGAAGAAAGTAGGCTGTTGAGAAGGGGTCAAACAGCCAGTGTCAGTCAGACACAGGATGAAATGAGCGACTGAATAAATGTCCTGTAAGATGAATATGAGCTTTTTTGAAAAGTAACCTCCTCTCAGCTACTCTAGAAGAGGCCAAGATTATAATTATAAAGTTGGAAAATGAGTGCAACAGGTCAAACAACTGTTACCAGTTGACCTGTGGTTGATTACAATCAAGCAGCATTAGGTGTAGTTTATTCCTCTGATTTAAAATCAAGACTTTGAAGAACCAGTTCCTTCTCAGTTGCTGTTATTAGTTCAGTTTGAGGAGAGTATAATTCAACCTGTTTTTTCTTTGACTGTGTGTTGTGTCTCAATCCCAGAGGAAGAAGCTAAGGTTAAAGCTCAGTTGGAACAAGCCAACAAAACCTTGTCTAAGGAGCTGGAGGAGGTGAAAAACTCTCTGAGCCAAACTGAGCAGACTCTGAAGGCCGTGGAGGAGCAGAAGACGGTCTACCACGAGGAGATGAGCAGGTCGGCCAACAGCTTAATGTCCACCGTCAAAGGGCTGCTGGCAGTGCTGAAGAAGGTGCGTTGTGTAGAAAAATCACCCCACAGCTGTCCATCTGGAAATGAGCTCGTACTCAGTTTTTTTGTTTTTTTTTCTTTTCTCAGGATCAGGACGTAGACGAGTGTGGTGATGAAGTCGCCACCGAACACATTCAGACATCTCAGACGAACGGTGCTGATGAATGAGTGACAACTTTCAAGTAAATGAAGCTGTAATACTGATTATTATAAGTTGTAAATACACACTAAAAAAAGCGTAATTTGACTGTTTTGTTTGAACTTGTCTCCCACGTACATGTATAATTTAATTCATGAATTAGTTCTGTGGTGTTAATTTGACCTCTTTTATTTCAGAGGCGTTACTTTTCTTACCTAGAGTAATTTTTAGCCATGACAAAGCTTTGAAGCGCTCATTTCAAAGTAAGTTCATTTCAGTTGCTAACATTTCTTTTTGCCATCGCTTTAGCTTTGTTATGGCCAGTAAAGTGCCACATTGTAGATTTAAATGCCAGTATGTGTGTTTTTACTTGAGTTGGGTTTGTTTTTCTAATAAGCAATAATGATGCTATTTATGTGCAAGAGAATTCACACAAAAAAATAAAACTATATTTAAAATAAACTAATTTTGGATGGAAAGGGGTGGGAGGGGTTCCATTTGGTTCAATTTCTTCATGAGTCGTCCGTCTCCGCTGTCTCCTCCACAACTGTGTTCAATGAAGATTCAGTTTGTAGGTCCGCTGGTTTAACGGGTTTCTGCAGTTTTGTTTTTGTTTGTTTCAAACACATTGGCTATGCATGGTTCCTGCCTCTCGGACCTTTCTTTCTGTCTGCCTCCTGACTGTATCCACCGACCGCTGCGCTGCCAGTTACAGTGTTTCGTGTTTTACTGTGACGAGCGTTTGTTTCGTTTCCTGGAAAAAGGAAACTATACATGAACCAAAAGTTGAGCTCAATGAATGTGTGTGTTCTGCTTGAAGGAATGAACATGAACATTTTGAGATCCATCGATGAACTGTGTGTTGGTTTGGGTTGTTTTAAACAAACAAAAAGAGGCACAACTACATTGAAGTGTGCTCCAAAGCAGGCAATTTTATTTTTCTATTGAAAATGTACTCTATGGATGTCTTGTGCAAGAGTAAAGTGGTCCATTTTAACACTACAGCGTGTCTGCATGTTGTTTTGTTAACCAGTGTTTGTCTCACAGTGGGCATCGTGGAAGAAAAGCAAAGTGTAGCTTATTCATTTCACGGTGGTTCAGTTATGTATTGATGAGACATTTATTCTTCTTACTGTGCCACATTAATATAAAAAAGTAGTTATTTTAACTGAATAATTTACTGGAGCAGTGTCATTCTATAGCCAGTATTTACATTTGTTATCCTGAACTTGTCACCAGTAGATGGCAGCAGAGCCTACAGCTGCTCACTTTACTGAACTCAGGCTGTAACTGTCTCATACACAAACCTTGTATTCTTATAAAGGTAACATACAGCATGGGCGATTATATTTTCAAATGACTGCTGGTTACAGAACTTGTTTAAACAGACAAACTAACTTGGGGTTCATCACAGTTCTTAAACCATCGTTGCACCATAGACTGTATATAGAAATAGTCAAAGCAAGCGTAACATCACCCTTTGGTTTATGTACTCGTGTTTTGAAGCCAGGAGTTTGGTATTTAAATGTCTCCATGTCATCTGGAAGTGACCATATCTGTCTATGGCGTATGGAGTGAGGAGGCGGGTCTGACCCTTGAACTCGACATCACTGCCCAATGTGCATGAGACTGGACTTCAGTGCTGCTGTCACTGGATACGAGACCTGTTGATCCAGCTCACTACACCCACACTCCTTTTTAAATCTACTTAATTATACTTTGTTTTCAGATGAACCACCAGATCACTGATAGCAGGACTAACTTTAGTGACATCAGAATGACTTGTAGAAAAACATTATTGACTGAATATTTCATGATTAAAAATGATGATTTTTGAATTAAAGTCAATTGGAGCCAGAGTTTTTTGGAGGCAACCTCTAGTGTCTGTCGGGGGTATTGCACTTTTTGGCTTCATTTTTAAGCCTCACTTGCTTTGTCCATTTCTATACAGTGTTTACATTGCACACTGGGCTCGGTGGATGGTCTGCTTTGTCTTCCCGTCAACTCATTCACTGGTATGTCTTTGTTCAAAAAGCTATTCTTGGTCAACTGCACAGACTGTATATAGAAATTGACAAAAAAAAAAACAAAAAAAAAACAGGACTCCACAATGAGGCCAATGCAGAAGTGCAAGTGCAATACACCTGAGGTCAGAAGGCAGGTCATTGAGCGCCTCACAGTCTCCCCACCCCAGGAGGCAGGTCAGTGAACACCACACAGGAGGAAGGTCAGTGAACGCCTCACAGGAGGAAGGTCAGTGAACGCCTCACAGGAGGAAGGTCAGTGAACGCCTCACAGGAGGAAGGTCAGTGAACGCCTCACAGGAGGAAGGTCAGTGAACGCCTCACAGGAGGAAGGTCACTGAACGCCTCACAGGGGGAATGTCAGTGAATGTCACACAGGAGGAAGGTCACTGAACGCCACACAGGAGGAAGGTCAAGAGGAAGGTCAGTGAACGCCTCACACTTTACCCACCACAGGAGGCAGGTCAGTAAATGCCTCACTGTTTACCCACCAGAGGAGGAGGGTCGGGGAAAGCCTCACAGTTTACCGACCAGAGAAGGCAGGTCAGTGAACGCCTCGCAGTAGGAAGGTCAGTGAACACCACACTGGAGGAAGGTCAGTCAACGCCACACA
>OOFC01030633.1:4166-24021 GCA_900323345.1 Pseudochromis fuscus | reverse complement strand
AGTCTGTCTGTGTCTCTGTCTGTGTCTCTGTCAGTCTGTGTCTCTGTCCGTCTGTCTGACTGTCTGTCTGTCTGTGTCTCTGTCTGTGTCTCTGTCAGTCTGTCTGTCTCTCTGTCTGTCTGTGTCTCTGTCTGTGTCTCTGTCAGTCTGTGTCTCTGTCAGTCTGTCTGTGTCTCTGTCAGTCTGTGTCGCTATCTGTGTCTCTGTCTGTGTCTCTGTCTGTCTGTGTCTCTGTCTGTCTGTCTGTGTGTCTGTCTGTGTCTCTGTCAGTCTGTCATTCTGTCTGTCTGTCTGTCTGTCTGTGTCTCTGTCAGTCTGTGTCTCTGTCTGTGTCTCTGTCAGTCTGTGTCTCTGTCTGTGTCTCTGTGTCTCTGTCAGTCTGTCATTCTGTCTGTCTGTCAGTCTGTGTCTCTGTCTGTCTGTCTGTCTGTGTCTCTGTCTGTCTGTCTGTCTGTCTGTCGTGTGTCTCTGTCTGTCTGTCTCTGTCAGTCTGTGTCTCTGTCTGTCTGTCTGTTAGCAACATTACAGGAAAACTATTGATCAGGTAGGTTTTGAGTGACAGGGTATTATCCAAGGAACAAATTATAAAATTTTGGGTATGATCAGAGGATGGGATCCTGTTAAGAGAGGAAAAAAAATCCCCAATCCCAGAAAATCAGTATTACTAATAACAATATGAGAATGTTTCAACAAGGTAGTGTTGCTATTTCACCACAAGATGGCAACAGTGTTCAATCCATGGCATCAGCTCTGCTGGGTTACACCCTGGTGGAGGTTTGTGCTCTCCAAGTGCTTTCTAGTTAGTTTCTGTGTAAATTAAACATTACATTTTAAATTTGCTTGGACGACCAATACAAATGGGAATTTTCCACAGCACAAAACTGATTAATAAAAAAGACTGAAAAAGATTAATTGATGATGAAAATAATCATTAGTTACAGACCCTGTGTACTTTGAAAGCACAGTTAAAGCACAGCACAGTTTAAAAGTCAGTTAGTCTGTTTTTTATAAATAAACATGATGAATTATAAAGTCAGACCAACAGGAGCGCTTGGCAAAATAAACCTCATAATCACACATCATTGAGTGTGGATCAACTTTACCCGTCAAAACACAAATAAATGGAGTGTCTGCCCCGCCGCTAAATGGGAACTCCCTGGAGGACCACTGAGGTATACTGAGCATATCTTCTGCCTTTAATGCTCGCTGGGACTAAAGCAACCTGCTGCTGGTTGTCAGCTGTACTGTCTCGGAGCTGCTGTGTACAAACGTGCTGACTGCTGAGCGCAGCAGACTCCACTGATGCCACAGTGGGTCACAGTGGAGTAAGTAAGGGAGAGAGAGGCAGTCCCAAACAATACATCACTATAAAGAGACACACACACAGAGGAGCACGCACAGGATGTACCCGCCCCGTGGAGGTGGATCTGATCTCACTCTGTGTCTCCGACTGTCTCTCTGTCTCCTTCCGTCTTGTCTATCTGCATGTCTCTCCTTCTCCCTGTGTCTCACGCAGACAGGACTGGAGGGCATGAAATATGCAGCACATGTATCAGAGTCAATCAGCCAACACTAGCCCCGCAGTCTACCACTCCCCTGGGTAGCTGAAGTGAGAGATTGGGGAGGAGGGATTCCTGTGTAGTAGACACACAAACCTCACCAACCACTTATCCTCTATTTAGCAAAGCTCGCAGGAGGTGCCCCACACACACACACACACACACACACACACACACACACAGTGCAGTGATTTCAAAGCTTTAATCAGTGGCAATGTCAAGCTCATCGCGTTACCCCTGGCTACCACATGAAATGTGTCATCCCTTCTTTAGTGCTAACTGGGGGTAACTTGTTCTTTATGTGACCACTATTTTTATAATAAAGGTGCTAAGTGACGACATTTAAAACCGGTATTAATTACTTTAATATCTATCTTGAATCTTTATCGCTTTTCCAACTTGTTCTTTTTTTTCTCGGCCGCTCACACAGACTGGTTTCTATCCTCTATATTTCCCTTTTTCTAAATAAAGACTGGAGTTTCAGTATCTCAAACAGGGAGCGCTTTCATGTCTCAGATGTACGTTAACCACCTGCCAGGCACGCCATGATGGTAACGCAAGCGAGTCCACATCTCTCTTAAACACACAGATGATGACATGGCTCAGATGCAGATGGAGACGGCTTTGGACTACACAAAGCACACAGTCCATCACTCTGCATCCCCTGTTTTTTGTCTATGAGGGAACAACGAATGACAGGCTGACCACACATCACTGATTAGATACACCAGATGATGCCAGACTGTGTGTCCCTTGCTCTGCTTCCTGTACAATAAATCAATCAAACTTGACAGTGGTGATGATGCAGTGTTACTGATGTAGGGTTTTAATCAATCGATCATAAGCTTCTAATTCACTTTGAGGAGACTGGACTTAAGATTTTTTTTTTTTCCAGGCATGCTAGTGCTGAGACTCCAGAGATGGTAATGTCAGTCTGTTGGCTGGTTGTTTGACCACTTTGGCTCAGTAGCTGTATGGATTGCCATGAAATTTAGCACAGAGATTCGTGGTCCCCAGAGGATGAATCCTACTGACACCGATCCTTCTGACCTTATATTTAATGCCGCCAGCATGTGGGCGGCAGTGAAATGAATCAACTGTGATTTGCTGAATTGACAATAAATTTGATTCTTCTGCACTGTTGACATTTTTAATTTGCACAAAATATTGACTGAATACAAAACACTCTGTATAGCTGGACTTAGTGTTAGTGCTGACACAGGGAACGAAGAAGATGAAGATGAAAGTATCCATCTCCCACACCCACGTAACCTGTACAGGGTACATCCTGGACAACTAGGCACACTCACACCTACTCTCAAGTAACAGTAATCAGTTAACCTAACGAGCATGTTTTTGGACTTTGGGAGGATGCTGGAGTAGAAAGAAATCTTTATTTTTGTTGGCATACTGTACACATGGCATGTCACCCTAAAACATACAGGGCCCCATACCATGCATGAAGAGGGTGAGGGCACCACTATTCGTTGGCGCGCCCGGAGCAGTTGGAGGCGTACTGGCACCTCCCCAGCTGAGACTTGCACCGGCAACCCTCCAGCTCCCAACCCAAGTCCCTTCCCACTGAGCCACCGCCACACACTCTGCATGAAAGGCGCCCATCAAGGTTCACATCCAGAACCTGCTTTCTATGAAGGGACAGGGCTAACCATTGGACCATCAGCGTGTTATTTCTGTATCTGTGAGCATGACAGCATGATCCCATTTAGTTTAAAGAGCCATGTCGCTGTCTAACAAAAATAATAAACAAATGGTTTTTCACTGATGCATCTTCATTTAAGAATTGTGACAGAAATGCACTTCACTGGAAAAAAAACAAAAACAAAAAGTCTGTATTTAACACCTGCATTGCTTTATGCTCTGAACCCTGCCTCCGGTCAGTCCCTGTAGGAAAAGCCATCAGGGGGAAGAGATTCTTTCCGCTTGGCGAGTGGACCAGGCAGTGCCAGGTGTTGGAATGAGGGGAGGTTGTTCAGCCGAGAGACACAAGGAGGTCTGGCACCAAATTTCCGTCAGAAAGACGACCAAAGCTCCACTTGGCAAACAAGCCTCCTGTAAAAATGCGGACGGATGGCACAGACACAGTGCTGACCTTCCTGCAAGGGCTTGGCCACCGGAATGACCCATTAGAAAGGAGATTCATGAGCGACTCCCAAGCGAGGAAGCTGGAGTTTACTGGAAAGCGCATTAGTCCTTTCTCTGTTGGCCTCTGTGTGGAAATACCCACTTAATGTTACCCAGCATCGCTTCCCACAAAGCAGGAAAGACAGGGCCAAAGGCTTTCCTTTCTTCATTGATTAGGCGCTTATAGCTCAGGCTTCAAATGCCTTCAGACATAGACATCCATGGACTATTATTAGAAAATATCATCTTCAAAGTGATGGAAAGATACAGCCTAAATGGCATCATTAAAATCATATCTATTATAATGCGGCCAATATAAGGCAGATATAAACATAGACTGGAAACGCTGTGACGCTCATCTGCAAACACGCATTAAAATAAGCATCTTTTATGCTTAAGCTACGTGCACGCGCAGCAGGGAAAAAATTGTGTCAACTTTCACAGTGAGGGATCCAAAAATAGACCCCTTTCCAATTGGGGATAACATTTGTAGGCACACAAAAGCCCATGATAATCTTTCAATTTTAGGGAAGAACAAAGCAATTAAAACAGAAAACACAATGGAACAATCTGTGACAGTGTAAGCACCCAGAGCGAAACAAAGGGACTTAGGACACTCTATGTGCCACAACAAATAAAGGCTGTGATAGGATTGCATTTAGGGGTCTGAAGTGCTCCCCCCGCCCCTCAGGAGCTGCTTCCACATAGTTGCGTTTTAATTGCATGGAAGCATTTTTAAAAGCCGGCAAAAGTCTGACCTGGATTTCTGACTTTGTCTGTCACTTTGATGCTGACTGATGGAGGTCATAAAGTGTCTGAAAACTCTTCCCCAGCATAACAATAGATTTTCAGCATTTTATCATGATCCATGATGTCGCATTAATATTAAAAACCCTCACAAAAGCTTCATTAAGACATTAAAAACACCATGTATCTTTACCTACATCCTGTTTGACCTTATGGGATTATGGGCTTATTGAGTTCCTTTGATTCTCTTTTTTAAAGCCAACAACATAAAAATACTAAATTACATCAAGGCAGATTTTAGCAGTTTTGACTGACACATAAAAAACTAAATTTTTCCAAACTGATTACTGCTCACATATCTTCACCCACACGCCATTATCAATTGCACCTTCTCCTTTCTCATACATGTTTAACCAACTACTGGGTTATTGGGGACACACATCAGTGACTGTGTTCTCCCTCAGGCTATGGCTGGCAGTCGCACATGATGCTTCAACTCCCCTCTGTTTCTCCCCTTCAGTCTCTCATCCCGTCTGTCTTCTCATGTCTTTCTCTCCCTGCTGCACACCTTCACTTAGAGGCTGGCAGGTGTTAATCAGCTTTATCTAAATGATTCTGCAGATAGAGAAAAATGGTATTATAAGCAAGAGATTGTCACACACAATACAACAATACTCAGATCAGTGGCAGGCAGACACTTTTGAAACCCTGTTGTCTATTTTGTCCTGTTAATTTTAGAAATGGTGACCAATGATGTGCATGTGAAGTAGGCCCTGCTGTAACTATATATCTCCTTTAGTGATATTGATACAAAACATACCAGCTGTAGAGGTTCAAGGGCTTGATAAAAAACAAGCAAAATGAGCAAGAATTTCATGATGGCAGCTCAGCAGTGTGACAATTACTCACATTTTGGGACACTTAAACCAACGGCAGTTTGTAACAACACCAAACCAGTGGCTTTGTCATTATTTTATCACAAACACTCCCTTGTACTGTTGCAGTTAGACAACTTGCCAGTATGACTTCATCCTAAAATCAGAAAGTTCTGCCGTTGTGAATAAAACATAATAGATTCTGTCACATGTCTTCTGCCTGTCACGACTTAAGATGTAAGCCAAGCGCTAGTGAAAACATTGCATTGAATTTCACACTCCCAACCTTGATTCCACAGTATCTTATAACCATGCAACTTTTTCATATTGTGATGTGACAGCAGAGCAGAGGGCGAAGCAGCATCTCTTAAGTCTTGGCCTTGACATTAAACCATCTGACGCTCGGAGCAAATGGCACGAGTAAAGAGAAAATAAAAAAATAAGTAAACTATGTGAATCCATTGGCCATCCTGGACAAACTGATGACTGGCTGATCTGCCCAGTAGGATGCAACAACAAGCCACTTTATCACCGCAGCCCCTGACACAGTGAACTGAGAGGGGATCCTCAGTAGTGTAAGACCTGGTTTTACTGAGACAGATGAAGATTTCGATGATGGCAGCTTCTAAGTGCAGCTTAAGTAAATGTCAGGTGTGGTTATAGTTGCCAAACAATATAACTGAGACTGCACCTGCCAGAAAAGATGATAAACTTGCAACACAAAGGAAAACAAAGGGGGGGTAAATTGGCATTACATTCTTGTTGATGCACACTAACCTAACATCCTCTGCTCCTTGATTACAATCAAAACTCTTTCCATTAGAGGAAATGACATGTACACAATAGGTGACATATTGATTTTCCAGACAGGAGAACTATTGTAGAGATCTGGTTTGCATGAAGCTACCAGTGAAGTGACACAGCTGCACGACAAGAAAATGGGTTAGAGTTAATCTCAGTTAGTGCACGACCTACAGCTGAAGGGATGCTGGTGACCTTACCACTGTCACCAGTGCGCAAGGCACAGGAGCACACTTGATAAGCACTGTTTACTGTAGCCCACACGTGGCTTTCACACCTCTGCGGCCATGCAGTGCCAGATTACAAAAAAATCAAAGTTGAAACAGCTTCCTAATCACGAGCATCATCTTGTACAAAATGAACACGGATGTTGTCACTGTAGCACATTTTCTACTTAAAAGCATATGCACACATTAACAGAGGAGGACAACAGTCATCGCAGCGTACACTGACACCGCAACGCAATAAACTGTCACGGTTTTAAACACAGCTCTCTAAACAAGACAAATAAATAAAATAAAACTTGTGCTTTTTGGACTTGAAGCTATTCCACTTGTACACGCATGCAGCCTGTGAAAGGAAAAAATCAGCCCACAGAAACCATGCAGCAGGGTTTTCATCATGCCCCCAAAATCAGGCTGAATGTGAGGACAGCCGGAGGCAAATCCTAAAAAAAAGAAAACCCGTTCCCACCTTTAAGACACTAGGTCGTACAAAAAAAATAATAGCATGACTCTGCTTATTGCACCCCACCCCTCCTCCTCCTCTCGGGTCTCAGGAACGCAGGACAAGCCCTTTTCCCCGCATTCAAGGCGTAGCGGCGCAAAATAATCTGAAGGACACCCCGCCTCCCCCCTTTCCCTCACCTGGCATATCGTCTTCAAAATCCATGTCGTCTTGTCCCTCGTCTTCATTACTCAGCGACCCCGGCATCTTTATCTCATAGCCCCCAAACCCCTTTTAGGCTGAGAATACTGAAAGTTAACCCTCCAGACGCCGCAGCCCAGTCTCTTTCTTCACCCAAAAAAAGAGAGAACTGTATTCGTCGCTCTGGTAGAATTTTTTTTTTTTTAATTTTTATTTTTTTGCATTGAACGTGGGGCTCTCTTTCCAGTAGTAAAAAAAACGAATAATAAAAAATATATATTTTATTCCACTGATCTCTATCCAGGTCTTCCAGTCTGAAAAATAAGAAAGACAAAAATGGAACACACATGCCCAGATTGTGACGTCTGGTCTGTTGCCATGACGATGCATCCCATAATTTCACCCACAACTAGTTAGTCATACTCTCCTAGTTACCACTTTAACTAGTAGTGTGCGAAAAAGCCACACCGTGCGGCATCGCCATGTGCCGCTAATAGGCGGGTGCACTCCCGCGCCTGTCGCCCGCACATTTTCCCTTTTGGAAGTCCGGAGGATTGAGACAGAAACTTCTGCTGCTGCTGCCGCTGCTGCTGCTTCTTTCTCCCGCAGCTGCCGCACGATTCACGCACAACCTTCTTCTCGGAATGTAAAGTCTGTCTGCAGGGGAGAACAGACAGCACGAGTCTTTCTTCTGGATGCAAAACGCCAATTAAGATTTCATTATGATTATTTTTATTATTATTTAGCATTTTATTTCAACCTCCATGACCAGTCGATACGCGCGTTTACATTTGGCACAAAAAGAAATACATTTTTTTTTTTTTTTAAAGGAAAGGCTGACTCGTGCAGGCTGATGACAGCATGCTGAGAGAGAGGAGTCCTGACTGCCAGTGGTCTCACTGTTGTCAAGGTTACCACAGCTGTTACACACGATGCCCCACGGAGAGCTCAGCACACAGAGCACGAGCTTCAACTTCACTTAATGTTTCAAGAGCTGCGAGTGTCCACGCTGCGCTGGAGTTTTACCCACTATTAGGAAGTTTATTAGCTTATTGATTCATTATATCTAACTTGTTTTTCCAATTTACATAATGCACTTATCTACTTTTAATCTTTATCTTCATCTAATTGGCACTGATTTCTGGAGAGGGGACAACACAACACAAAAGAAACTCATTTTCTCACTGCACTGATTTAAAAAACAAACCAAAACGGCCAGTCTAATAGCACAGGCAGATGGACCCTTCATTATATTATTTTAATTATGCATCAGCATAAGAGCTTTTTCTTTTCTTTTACTGTACAGTAAAGTCAATTTTCACACCAAAATCTCAGGGCGCTTGACATGCTATGGTCAAGGTCTTACGGCATTATCAATACTATAAAGGAAAAATTCAATACTTCTCCCCTTGAGCAGCACTTGTCAGCAAGAAGAAACCTCCAACACAAGCTCAGGACACAGCTTTATAGCTCTAGTATGAACCTAAAAAGTGACAACCAGAGGACTCAATTAAAGCAATCAGTGCAAATTTTCTTTAAAAATAACAAAAAAAAAGGAGAAAAGCCACACTTTTTTTGTCTTTTGACATTTTATTAAGAGTGGTCTCAGGTTTAATCTTCATCCTCCTCCTCCTCCTCATCCTGGTTGATCTGGAAGTAGCGCAGCTCGTAGCTCTCCTTGGTGTTGGCTACAACCCGCAACCAGTCCCTGAGGTTGTTCTTCTTCAGATACTTCTTGGTGAGATACTTCAAGTACCTGAAGGAGACGACAGTCAATTTGTGATTAATTTTTACAACTAATTAAATATAAACCCACATAACCTTGACATTTCTTTAACACATATGAATGAACAGGTGTAGAAAATGCTAAACAAAATATGACCGTCTGACACAGTAAAGCTCTAACTGGACCTCAAAAGCTTTAAATTAAAGGCTCCACATTGTGTTTAGTGTATTTTGGCCCACAGATAAGTGGTTTAAATAAGCCTCTGAAAACAGATCTCGTTTACCTTGGGGTTAATAACAAAATCATAATGTGACTTTTTCCCCACTGGTAAAACCAAGTGCTCCATTTAAGGCTGGAAGTGCTGCAGACACCCTCTGGTGGTGGTGTCCTTAATTCAGCAAGAAATTGTTGGATATCTCCATGCAGTGTTTTATAAGTTTGCATACTACCCATTTTCAAAATAAGTGTATGCGTGTTAATGTTTAGGTGCATTTTTATATGTATCATTTAGAATATATTCTTTCACGTGATTTCTCTGTGAGCACCACAATATGTTTCATCTAAATAACACAATGTTTACAGAACAAGTACCAGAAAGTCAGAGTGGTTACTTAACCCTGTTTATAACAGAGTTGGTATATATCACTCAAACGTTAACTGCATTTTGTTTGTGGGACTCCAACAGTAACCTCTGGAGGTCACATATTTTTGTTCTTCAGCACCTTAAATAGAAAATAAAACAATGGATACTTCAATAAACTGGTGCATCTCTCTGCTTTAATTTAATGGATTTTACATTAATATTAAAATAACTGTGTGGGATGTATAACTTTTTAAACACCAACAAAGCTTCAATCAAACAAACAGTTGTTAATTTATGCTGAAACTCAAGATTTAAGCAAGAACCTTTACAGTGCCACAACCCTTCTTCAGAAATGCTTTCCAGATGATCAAATAGCTTTACAAGCCATGTCTTGCCACATCTCTCCAGTGTTGGATTAGGGAGTCTGTGTCTGAGCATTTGGGAATGACGGACACTTCATACTGTGATTACTTGGCTGTCTTTGCCAGAGAAATAACATCCCTCCTTAATCTATACTTCATTCTTGATACAACTATTTTTGCTACATTTGCAAGTTCAACACTAATAATACTTTGCAGGAGTGACTGTCTGAAAATCTGCCCACTGACTGAGTGTTTAAATGGTTTAGCATCACTCCCTTTTCTAGGATTTTTGCTTCAGGGCAGCTGTTCTCAACAACTATAAAACACTTGTGTTTTCTGACATAACTACACAACAAATACTGAACTGTCCTACAACATCATACATTTGATGCTCAGTTCTCACACACAGTGTAAAAACTCTAAAGAGGAATAACCTCCTGAAACATGGAGGCCCTGGCTAAAGGAGTAACAAATGGGGTTGGTCACCTGCAAAGTCGAGTAAGTAGTGCAAGTGGATTAGAAACATAGCTGATCACAGATTCTGGCAGGTTCAGTAGTAAACCACAAGTCATTAACAGGAACCTTTTAAGTGTGAAAGCATTATCCCTCAGATACATTTCAGTATAATCTGTGACCACAAATTCAGTGCTACATACAATTGTTGGTGTTTTTTTATTTTTCTTAATAGAAAATTAACCAAAATAGTTATTACACAAAATGAAGTAAAATTTTTATTTGACACCTCTTCAAATCAAACAAGTATATTTTCACATAGCAACTTTGTGACATTGTTACGTGTGGCTGTGTCTCTCTCTCTCTCTCTCTGTCTCCCTCCTCCCATTGCCTCGGTGGCTGCAGCACACCTGTGTGCCGTTGCCACTCAGGAAGGAGGACAGTATATAGGGTTGCAGGTGAGAGGAGCAGAGGGAGCAGAGAGCTGAGCAGCCAGAGCCACACACAGTCCTGGACAGCATGTGAGGAGGTTTTTGTTTTGGGTTAATCTTCTCTTTTAATTAATTCCCAACTTTTTGTTGTACTTTTGTATTATTCCCCATGCATGTGATAGACTGCTGGGTTTTGTTGTTTTAGTTTGGCTGTAGTGCCCCGGTAGTCTAGTTTTTCTTGTTTTCCTTTATTAGTTCGTTTGGTTAGGAAGTTTAGTTGGGGGTGGTGGCTGGTTCGAGGGCCCATTGCGTGGCTCACCACGTCCACCACCCCTCTTCTGTTCCTTTTGGCCGGCGCCCACAGCCTCTTTTCTTTCATTGTTTGTGTTTTGATTTATAATAAAGTACGGGAATTTTTAGTTAACCACAACCTCTTGTCCTGTATCCACTTTTTATGTTATTGGCCTCTTTTGTTTGAGCCTTGGTTGCCTTTTGTTTAGAGGCCGTAACAACATGGAAACAAGTAACAGTTGAACATCACTCGTATGTTAGCATGTACCTAAGAATCAATCATTTCACACAACATGACACAGTATTGTATTCTGTACCTCTTTGAGAAGGGGACTTCAGAGTTCACTGCAATTTTACTCTTGCTCCTCTCAATGGACACCACTCCATTTCCAAGGTTTCCAGCTTTGCCGTTCACCTTGATGCGCTCCTGCAGGAACTGTTCCTACATGTGCAGAATTAACAGTGGTGGTCAGTACACAAAACCATTAACAGAGGCCTTAGGAATGAAAATTTAAAATCCAATGTTGCGATGTACAGATGGTACAGCGCTATTTTTTTTTCTTTTCCATTTAAAACCCTGAGGAATTGGAACTGATCTGGGAATATTTACCAGAAGTGTTAAACACACCCTGGACCAGTCAAGCTGATGAACAAACATGTCACTTATCCACTCACAAAGTTGGCAGCATCCATGATGCCATCTTCAACGGGGTGAGTGCAGTCCAGAGTAAACTTCAGGACCTGCTTCTTCCTCTTTCCCCCAGGCTTCCTGACCACCTGCTTTCTCTGACACAGAAATCAGAGGGTCACTCACACACGTACCAACACCCAGAACAGCACATGTAACTTTGAAACCACATAAGAGAGCATTACAGTTCTCTGCCGACTATGTCAAGCTGTCTTATGCGATTAGTGACCGTGTGTCGAAGGTTATAACCATTGTTTATAACTGTTTATATCATAAACTTAAATAATTCGTATAAGCCACAAAACATTGCTACCGCTACCTCACGTTACCCACTGCCAGCTAATATTAGCAGTTAGCCCAACGTGGTTTAAGCCGACACAGTAAATACAGCCCAAAAAAGAGACTAAAACGTCAGTGAGTCTTATATTACTGTACATTATTGATACACACATCGGTCAGTATTAAACAAAGGTAATAACACGTCGTCTGAATGCACTTTATTTGGTTGTTAAGCTACTCACAATCGGGGCCATGACTGACACACTCAGCAAAAAGGAAGGAGCAGAGGCTGCGCAGGAAATAAAATACCCGGATGCACAATCGATCGCATCGAAACAACTGGAGTCGATTAGACTGTCCTGACTCAGTGGTGTAGCTAACCCTGCAGGTACGTCTATGTTAAATCTGTACACTCTGTACCTTTTATTTAAGATAAGAGACACTGAAATATCGAAACTTTTCTTTTTACACTGCTTTCTCTGGCTTCTAATGGATGAACACTAATTTTTAAACAAAACTTTATTCTGTACCTTACATATTGTACATCTTATTTGAATAATTTTTTTTCTTTTTCTTTTTAAGTGTCACAAATGTTTTACCCTATAGTTTAATGCATTTTATTTATAATGCCTTGTATTAACTTTTTAACTAACTGCAGCACTTTGAGTTGCTCTATGTATGAATAGTTATTATTTATTTATAAGTAATTAATCAGTTTGAGGTGAAAGGGTTTGGTTTTTTTTTGTTTTTTTTAAAAAAATAAATAAATAAATAAATAACCTTTGCACCTATCCATAAAGGTACCCTATGGTTTTGCTGTATAACTAAGTGCTTTAGCTACTTAGTTTAAATGTTCTTATATTAAACATAGAGCCAAGACAACTCATAACATCATAACATACTGCATATCAAAACAATAGAGCCATCTTCACAATAGCTTTACAGAGTGGCTTGAGATGTAGTTCAAAGCTCTGGGGAAACTACAGTCCACCAACTGGGGTTTTCCCAGAGCTTTCAAGCCACTGAATTTATAAAACTGTCATCAACACAGCTCTTTGGTTGTTTTATTATGATGTTATGGATTATTTGATGAACTTCACTCCAGGTAAAAACATTTTAAAAAAACCCCAAAAAATCTGAAATAAGCCTCAAATTCAACACAGATGAAGTAACTAGTTGTAAAGTTTTCAAAGACTATATAAACAGCCTATGAAAGTTTCCATGGATACATGAACAGTGAAAGAATATATTTAGGTTTAACATAAGAAAATACATTTGTATTTCCCTTATTATAAAAATAATTATTGTTAAAATATGTGAGATTGTTTTTCATTTTTTAGAAAGTGGTGTAATATTGTCATGCAGAATATCAAAAGCAAGCTTTATTTATAAGCATCCTCTAAAGTGCTAGAAGACATTCAGTTGACACTTGAGAAGTTTTCCTGTATTTAAGTTTCTTATTAGGGTTTTGCCACCTTATTCCCCCCATGAACCCTGCCCTGGAGAGAGAAGGTGCAATAAGAGTACGGCATTAAAAACAGAACAACTGTGTTTACAATCTGTATGGAACAGCAATATTAAATGTCCCCTTTGCACTTTGGCAACACTTGGGGGGCTGGCATGAGGTGTGTGCTGTCAGCTGCCTGGCGGACAGACCCCATCAGCCTACTATTGAAGAGTTTCTGCATTGCTGTCATTCCTGCTGGGGGTAGCTGATAGCACTACTGAAAGGTAAGACAGTGGCTCTCTGTGCTTTCTGCCGACCAGCCAACTTAATTTACAGTACAGTTTCTTAGCTGGATTTAATGTTGGTGTGGATGTTATGTAACTACGATCTGTGGATTGTGTGTGGTCACTTATTGCATGTCAGACAAGGTAAGATAAGAAAGTTTCTCTTGTGTATTTCAATGAAAGTCTGGTTGTCTTTTGTTTTTACTATACGTATGCTCAGCTTCTCTAACTGGAATATTTGGGCTGAAATGTGTTGTCATTGCACATAAGAGCCTTTAAAAAAACCGTCATACAAGCAATGCACTAACAGTTTGTGGTTATTCTGCTGTTCTCAGATGGCAGGAGGGATCTTCACCAACTTGGGCAACCTTTGTAATATGGATTGTGCTAATGTCCACCCCCTGGTGTGTCACCTGTGCCATGAGCAGTATCAGTCCCCGTGTTTATTGGACTGCTACCACATCTTCTGTGCCCGCTGTCTGCGAGGTCGGACCAATGACAGCCGCCTCAGCTGCCCCCTCTGTGGGTAAGAAATCACACTTGGAAGTTGATCAGGCACAAATTTAGGTAATGAATGTTTAATCCAAATTTCTATACAAGAAAAGAATGTTCAAGTGTCTGCTTAAGATACTTGAGTATGACTGTGGTACAAAACCATTAAACCCTCAAACAAACTGAAAACAGAGGCTGAGGTGGAGGACTGATGGTGTTGTTGGCGTATTGACTCAGTTTGAATTACAACCTCATACTGCTTACATCATAATCACTTCTGGTGATGCGGTGTAATGAGCAGGCGAAAAGGCTGCGTGAATTCCAATATAATTGTGCTCCCTGAAACCCCATCAAGGGTCAAGTGTTTTGTGTGGAGCCAGATTTTCCCACAGGTCCTCAGTTTTGGCAGCGATGCTCAAAGGGTTATGTTCCACGTGAGTTGGTAAGTAGATTGGCTTGCTAGATGTGGCAGACTTGAGTAGAATATCTTTAGTTTCAGAACACATCAAGTCTCTTTGTTTTAGTTTTAGGAGGCTGCTGTGACCCGTTGCTGGCCTGGTGTGGGGAGGGCAGGCCTGAGTGGCTGGAGCAGCTGCAGGGTCATCCTGGTCTCTTATTTAGCCCTTGGCCCCAACACTCAAAATGGCTGCAAGTTCCGTTAAGTCCAGTCACACAGCAAACAAAGCATACTGGTATTTGGCAGCAGTGCCAGCAGCTTAGGGTAATCAAAAGCAGTCACATGATATGAATCCATTTCATCCCTTATTAAGAAACGACCCGTGGTTTACAGTCACCTTCAAGTCTGCAGTATTAACTTTCCCTGATCAAAGCAGGGATGTAAGCATGAGGTCTTCAAGTGCACAGTGATTATATCAGTCCTGTTTTACTGTGTCACACACAAGGTGGCCTAAAGTTGGACCAATCAAAATAGCGATAATGGTTTTGGATGTCACTGCATTATGCTCAGATGCTTATATCTTGTTACTTGGATAACATTTCTCACTGAGATCTGCTTTAAAAACCAAAATCATTTTTACTCTGCTAAGCCCCAGTTACATCAACCTGCTGCTCAAAGTGTGCTGCAGGGGGTAGATCTTTACCATAGACTGTATATAGAATGGACCAAGCTAATGTGACATCACCCATTGGTTTGTAGGCTCACATCTTGAAGCCAGGACATCATAATTTGAACATTGTCATGTTATTTTCTTGAAGCCAGAAGTGACCATATTTGGATATGAAGGGATGAGTGAAGAGGCGGGTCTGACCCTTGAACCTGAAGACAGTGTGTATGAGACTCAACTTCAGAGGTTATCTCATTGGAGATCTGTCCTGTCAATTAGACAAAACACGCCCCTAAACATTCCTCTTTTTGAAGCCTATTGTCTGCTTAATTATGTTGGGAGTTTTTTCAGATGGCCCACCAGACCACTTATAAAACCAGTTAACTTTAGTTAATGACATCAGAATTAATGTATTATAAAAAATAAATAACTGTATTGACTGAATATTTCATTATTGAAAATGACTTGATGAATTGAAGAAATTAATTAAAGAGTCAAAGTTTTTTGGAGCCAGCATCTAGTGGCCGTTGGGAGTATTTCACTTTCACTTCCACATTGGCCTCATTTTTGTGACCTGGTTGCTTTGTTCATTTCTATATACAGTATTTGATCTTTACATCAATCAGGATTGTTTGTGTATGTCCACATTGTGCTGTCAGTCAAGTATTGTGAATTAATAATCACATTTCATAAACAAACTAAGTGAAACTCAGGCAACTTTCACATTTATCTCCCTCACAGCTATATGATGTTTACCTGTGTTGAGGTACACCAATAGTATAAGTCAAAACAATGCCAACACAAAGCTTTTCTTCATTGCACAGTGAACTGAGAAATGAGAGGAAGAAATCTGGATAATCATTGGTTTTCTATGGAAATAACCCAGTGGGCACAGAGCCACGGCGCTCTGCTGCCTGCACTCAGGATACAGGGGCCTGCTGCCTGCTAGCTACTATTTCCATCAGCAGCCCGCTAACAGCTGCTCACTCAAGAACCATGTAATCTAGGAATTCACTTCTCTGCTATTAGTGGAACACAATAGATCCCCGTTGCTATGAAAACGAGATAAAACATGCACAGCAGCGGGAGGACAAACAGTTGCACCAGTGCAACTAAATGAAAATGAGAAAAACAGTGCAACATTTGAATTAAACTGGCCAGTGGAAATCAGGTGGAAACATGACAGAAAACATTGGATGCAACATCTGCTGTTGTTGTCCTTTTCATCCTCAGGTTAAATCTTTATTGTGAATGATTTTTAAATGTTCTGGATTTCCAAGGTCTGGTTAAACTGTTTTTTGCAGCATTTATTATTGTACTGACTGAAAATTAGTTTCTCTTCAGTTTAAATTGTTTTTAAGCAACCATGGCAAACTCCGCTGCTGTTTGTCTTGCATTAATAAATGTTTCTAAATTTTGAATTGATAAAATATGCAATGTGAGCATGCAACCTTAGGCTTTGGGACATCATGTTTTACCTGCTACAATTTATTACCAAAGTTAATAATTAAAAGGAAATTATTAGTTGCAGTCCTAGTATTTAATTTGACTGAATTCACGCTGTGCTAAAAACTCTGTGAACCTTTACAAAAGTACACTTCATAATCATTTAAGTCAGGAAGTCTGTTCAGAACACAGCAAATTCTACCTACTCTTTAGTTTAATGAAGTGAAGAAAATTAATATTTATTAAATATAAATACAACTGAAAACCTCACGTTCTATCTTTCAACGTCTGCCAAATCAAAAGAACGGAGTTAAATTATCAATTTAGATAACACTGTTCTGATGGTGGCATGCATACAGGTGCATAAAAAGATTAATTTGTTACACAGTGTGGGGTCCACTGAAAGAAAAAAAACATTTAATCAGAGATAAGGGCGCCATCTTCTGGGATGTCACAAGAATGCAAGAATAAATGTCACAAGAATAAAGCCGCAAGACTCATCTGTGATTACAGCTCAATTTATTTATTATACAAACCAAGTTTAGGTTTATTCCCACTGAACATTTAGACAACTTAGGATTTATTTTTACTGAAAGACCTGATGGAAGTGTTCAGTCACCCAGCGTTTAACTGAAAATAACATATGAAAATGACAGAAAATATGGAGCAATGTAATTGCACTGGGTTTATGACAAGACATTATCAATTATGGCCTGTATTAGTCCTTTCAGCTGCTCCAGACAGTTTATTTTGTCTCCTGATATCCCTCAGTCTTCATGTCATTCAGGCCGAGGTCTTCGTTCTGCTCAAACGTGCGGGTGTACTTCTCAATAGTCATCTCAGGATCCGGGTCTGGGGCGTACACATTCTGCAAATAGCTGTTCCCCGCAGGGTCATCCAGGGTGATGTGGACATCCATCTCACCTGCAATCACCTTGTCGATCTTCTCCCCGAACTTGCTCAGCTTCTGTAGCCGATCTTTGGAGCTGCTGTCACCACAGATGAAAGGGTTTTTGGAGACGATCAGGTCTTTGATGTCTTTCAGCAGGCCCTCCAGAGTAGTGAACTTCCCGGCCACAGCTGCCATCCCCAGCTCAAACTCCAGCTCCGGGATCAGGATGAAACACGTCTCCGACTTGAGCACATCACGGGTCATGTCTGAGGGGTCGGTGATGTGCAGCGTGATCCTGGTCCCAAGCTCCTCTGTGGCACCGCCTGATTTCACCTCATTGGTCCGGTGGCCACAGCTGTCACAGTTAGTAGCCATGATGATGACCTCCTTGAAGTGAGGGATCTGGACGAGCTTCATGTTGGTCGAAGCTGGAGCGTTGCACTCTGGGCAGTTGGTGGCGAAGACCAAAACCTCATTTCTCATCGTGTCCAGGTCGTTACCTGCTGGTTCCTCCTCCTCCTCCAGGTCATCATCGGCCTTTATTCCCAGCTGAATATCCTGCTGCACTGTCCGCTTGAACCGGGACACTGTGAGAGCCTCATCTTTTTGAGGGGCCACAGGGTTTTCCACAAAGCTGTTCCCGGATGGATCCTCAATCACCAGCGTAAAATCATTTTCAACCTCTTTCAACTTCTTGAGTTTCTGGATGAATTCATCTATTTTCTCTGCCACCTCAGGATAAGCTGCTCGCCTCACACACTGGTCCTGCTCCAGCCCTGCAACTGCTCGGTCTAAAAGGCCCTCGATGGTAGACAGAGAGCCTTTCTGGGTGTAAGCAGGGATTTCGAAGTCCAGCTCGGGGATCCTGGTGGTCGCACTATCTGCTTTCACGACCTCGCGGTTTAAATCCTGCTTCGAGTTGATTTTCAGTGTATAACACACGCCAAGCTCCTGGATCTGGCCCGCAGACTGGATCTCGGTGTTTGACCAGCCGCACTCTGCGCAACTGAAGGAGCTGACGATTATTTCTTTAAAGAAAGGTATTTTGGTAAGGAGCAGACGGGTGATACCGTTATCGTGGCAGTTCATACACATGCTCTCGATCTCGGTGGGCTGCCAGTCCTCGTCGTCGGCGCTGATATCCTTGAACACGCTCCCACCTCGAACATTTTCCTCGGCAATCACAGACATTTTCGACGATGGATATTTTCGCCTCAGTGGAGAGACTGTTCAGAGGCGCTGTCGCTTCTCCTGTAGAGTTAGAAATTTCCAGAACCTCCCAGATAACACACCGACACACCTTGTCACAACTCCACACGTTTATTTCATCCTGTTTTTCCTGTCTTTGGCACTTCCGGGTTCTCTTCTTTGACGGTGGCAGTGTTTCGTGTATCTCTGCTGCCCCCCCGCAGTCCCAATGCAGTACTACAACAAAATATTACAAGCTATTTTTAATACAGCTTTTATTTTCCTACATTATTTAAATTAGAAATAAAGTTTATATTATGTTTATCCTCCATTGTCTGTGTTTTTGACTGATCTATGTGTTATTGTTGTTTTATTTCATTATTTTGATATTTTCATGCACTATACCTAAATTATAATGTTGGCCCCTCTCCATGAAACTGATGTGAAACCTTATAGGTTTGTCCAGTTGTTGAATGCTGTGTTAATAGTGTTAATGATGCAGGAAAGGAAAAATCAGTAATTTTTTTATTTGTTTGTTTTCTTCATGTAAGCATATAATTTTTTTAACTTATGGATTTCTTACCTTTATGTTTGAATGTTATTGGTACTAGTTTGTTTTGTATTTTTCCCTTAGTGATGCTGAGTTATACATATTTTTGGATGGTGATTTCTCTTAGCAAGCCACTCTGGCCTGCTTAATGTATGTCTTTGCTACAGATACTCCTCCATAGTAAAAGGGAATAACGCGCTCCCACAAGAGGATCGTCTACTAAAGTTTCTTGTTGACAACAATGCTGATGCAGAGGAGACGGTGCAGTGTGCAAACTGTGACCAGGAAAGTAACAAAAAGGTACAAACTGACAGAGCCACCTTATATCATAAAGGTGAACTTTACCCCGAAATTGAGTTTACATTTTCAAAAACACACTGTTTTGCTCACAGCTTTAAGGACATGTTAACAACTTGGACAGACATGACACAGAAATAAAGTAAAGGCACACTTCTGTATAGGAAATCTTAGAAAGGGTTGGTGACTCAAAGTACATAGTTTAAAAAAATCATTTGCAAAATTAGACCATGGTTCTGCAGAGTATGTAACATTGCTTTTTTGAGAAACATAGAGTGAACAGGGATAAAGCCAGAATGCTTTTTTATTACAGCAAGAGACAGTTTGTATTTGATTCTTTACAATTTTGTACTTTCAATTTTGGATTTCAAAGCCCCTATGTTTAAGGGGG
>OOFC01030632.1:10663-25039 GCA_900323345.1 Pseudochromis fuscus | reverse complement strand
TTATTTTCTCTCATGTAGTTTTATTTAATTCATAATTTATTTTAGATAATTGTTATTATAACCATTTTAAAATTTAAATATATTTTTCTGTTGGCTTTATTTTTTTTTTGCTTTTTTTAAAAATCAGGAATATGTTTATTGTCATTATATTTAACACAATGAAATTAATGATGCCTTAAAATACAATACACAGCACTTTCACCAGCTCTATTAATAATGTGCATTTGTCTCAGCTTGTCTTACTATTTACAATTGAACCGTGTCATTATCAGCCAGTCAGTCACCACTTTGAATCACTGTACAATGAAGTGTGATTAAGATAAATTGCCATTTATATGACCTAAAGTAAAACCTATCAGTGTCCGGCAGGGAACTACAACTTAGGAAGTTTCTTTTTCAGTAAAAAAAAAAAAAAAAAAAGTGTAGACATCCATAAACTGGGACATCTATGGCTCAGTCTGTTCACTTACATTTATCTAAAAATATGTCAGCTTACAGATACAGATAAATCCATAGAGACTGAGGGATTGTTGCTGCCATTGGTGTGTTTAGGAGTAACAGGGTGTTGTGGTTCCTATTTATTTTTACCTACTTCAAATCAGTTTATAGAGATTTGTTTTCTGTTGTGTATTCCTATGAAATTTAGACAAACATGAGCAACACCACACTAAATAAACCCCTTCCAGATATATTTTTTCATTATGTATCTATTGTTATTCTACTGTATTGTAAGTGGAAGAGTATTTTCTTAAATTTGTATTTAAATGTTCAGTTGGTCTTTGGGTTGGGAATGGAAAGTTATGTCTGTGGGAGAGAGTAGAGGGTTAAAGAGTAGATGGTGAGATCTGAGAAATGCCCCTGAGTGAAACAGATGGTGCTGTTGAGGACACAGATTCTTGAGTTCACTACCAGATGTTGTGCTGCGTCAGTTAAAGTGGGAGAGGCCTGAGCTCCGTCTGTCTGCAGACTTATCGACCCAAGCTCTCCTTTCCCATTAAAGCGCTCGAACGCTTCGGACGCTCACTTTACGTTGTCCTCTTTGTTCGTCTTTTGCTCGTGGTTGTGCAGGGCAGCGCTACACTCCTATCCTTCAAAGCATTAGATCAATTTAATCTTAACAAAATCATATCCTTCCTCAGCTTTCTGGAGGTTTCAGCAGCGCTCAGAGAGGCTGCGTTATCCTGAAATGCACCACGAACATTGCACTGCAGCGTCCCCCTTTTATGAACCCCAACAGGGTCTAGAGACGGCATTACATCACTCCCTTAGCTATCAATGATTAAACAGGGAGAAAGGGCCTTGTGAGGGGACGGGACAGCTGATGCAGCAAAGAAAACAGGAAAAAGTTAATTTGCAGCAGCAGCGCAGACAGAAACATTTCACAGTTCAAGTAGAGTTTGGATAATAAATATGTGCTGTCCAGTTTGCATGTGACTGAAATTACATTCGTATATTCACCCTGAAGGAGCTGTCATTGGATAGATAAACTTATAACAAACTATCCCAAAAGGCCGTGCTCCACAGTGTTTTTTTTTTATCTTCCTTCTGGAGTCGATGTAAACAAATAATCTTCTCTCTGGCATTCCATCAGGCTGAAAAGGCGGAGACAGCTCAGGCAGAGCCAATCAGAGAAGAGTGTAAATGAGCAGAGCCCGGCAATCATCTCCTGCCCCGACGTCCCAAATGACAGTGATCCCAACAAGAAGTCAGACCTACAGAGAGTAACAGAAAAGCCACATGCAGGTTTAGGTAAGATACTCACAGCAGTGATTTACTAGTGTCCGTTTTTTTAATACAGGTACAATTTTAAGAAGCTAGTATGAGCCCTAAAGCTCCTTACTGGCTTCATATATCTTTAAATAGTGTTTACTGAATGCATTTCAGTAAGGAGGAGTCGGGCCTAACCCTTGAACCGAATATGAGGCTGTATCAGACTTTAGTTCAGGGCTGGTCTCCTTCTTGATCAAACTCTACTTGATTGTGTTTTTTTCACATGACTGATAAATAGATACTGTATTGATCCTTTGTAGGAAATGATTTTGTAATGGCAGCAACAACAGAAACACTGGCAAACCCACAAGACAACCAACACTGAAGGCACAAAATATAGAATATGTAATGTCAAAAATAAAATATGAATAGAAAATAGTATGAACAACAAGCAGAACAATAAATAAATAAAAAAAATACCCAATGAGCTAGTTATGAAATGTGCAAATACTATATGTGCAGAGTTGTAGTATTGTATGTGCCCAAGACTGACAACAGAAGAAGGATTAAAAGTGGAAAATACAGTGGGTATATTGGAAAATACCTGTAAGGGATCTAAAATGTGTACAGCATACAGTATTTTATTGCACAGTAATATTGAAGAGTCTGATTGCAGCTGGCAGCCCTGCACCATCATGCACCACCAGATCACTGATAAGAAGAACTGACTTTAACTAATGACATCAGAATGACTTGTGAAAAAGTGTAGTTTGATTGAAATTAAATATTTTTGAATCAGTCAGTTTTTTTGGAGTCAACCCTATAGTGGCCGTCGGGAGTATTGTGTTTTTTGCACTTCTGTGATGGTGTCATTGTTGAGCCCTGGCTGCTTCCTCCACTCCTATATACAGTGTCTGCTGTGCAGGCTGCGTGTCTACTTCAGTAACCAGGACTGCCCTGCCTGGGACACTTCTGGTGTGAGTGCTGTTTATTGAATGGTTGAGACAACATGGCACAGAACCACCACTCACCTCTGGCCACCTTAGTAAACATGTATAATCCAACTGACCCATTTGGTCTGCAAATGTTTTGAGACAGTAGAAATCAGATTTATTGTTGTCTAAAACAAATAGCTCACAGTTCATTTATCTAGTTTTGTGATACTGCTGTGACCTTCATCAGCTAAAGTATTTAGTATTACAGCATAATTCATAAACAAAGAAATGTTCAACAACCATGCCGGAGACTATGTGACCATGAGCACCCAAAACAAACACATATTTTCTGGAATTGAACCAAACTGCAGTCTCTTTGGGAGGGTATACATTCAGATTTTTGTGAACTACTCAGTTATGTAGTCCCCCAATCTTGTCTTGTGTTACACCTGGGACATTTGGACGGATCTATTGATGTCTGAGACCAGTACCTGGTGAAGAGTCTCTGCTAAGAAGCCATTACTACTAAGAACTGGCTCCAGACCAAACCACCAAGCTACAGTGGAAAGTGAAAGAAGACAGCTTTGCAAGACACTGAGACACATGGTGAACATATAACACAAACACTTTCACAAAAAATACTCTATAAATACTTAAAAAGTAAACTCCTTCAACTCAAGGTTTTGTTCAGTGTTTTGTTTTAAACCAATTTTTTTTAAATGAATGAATGAATGAGAAAGACTTTTAAAAAATGACTGCATAATTCAGAAAAAAAAATATTCTTGTAAATGTAAAAACTGTTAACCTTGATTTAACAGCCTCAATCAAATAAGCTTCACTGCCCAATGAGAAAGAAATCTTACACTGAAAGAAGTAAAATCAAGTCCTAAGTGGGAGTTTTCTGTTGCCTCTAACTTCTTGTTTTTATAAAACACTATTAATACTATAATAATGTTTATGCAATCACTCACAATGATTGTTCTCTTGCTGACAGTAAAAACAACAACCTCAGCAGTTTTAAAAAGGAAGTTGCGTAACCTTTATCCTGTACGGTTTTACATTTGACGGTGACATCGAGGGCAATTTATTACACACTTTCACATTTAATTACACAACACAGTTTGGAGTATTCAGATTTATTACTTTTGTTAAGTAAAAGTATAAATAGAACAACAGCTTCTCATGGATGTGTAAAAATCAAAAGGCCTTGAGGCTGTTTAATAGAAAATGACTGGGATCAGCTAAACTGTATCATGAGTCTGTTGAATGAGTGTCCTTTGTCATGAACAATGCACTGTCATAGTAAAACATTTGCTCAACAATAAACTTAATCTAATCTGCATCAAAGGCAACTGTTGCAGTGTTTCATAGTCCACAATATAAGCAACTCATTGATGTCCAGTTTTAATCAACATAAGCTGCTTTATTATGAGCGTCATGTATGTTTGGGGGTTAATATATCACCACCAAACACAGTAGAGTGATACTGGCTCCTGCTGTTCAGGAGGGTCAGCCACTCTGTGTAAACTGATGTATGATGCTCTGTCTGCTGCACACATCATATCCTGCACAGTATGTCATCAGTCAGTGAATAAAGCAGAGAAAAGTGACAGCGGCCATGTCTTTGATGCTCAGACTTGGTGATGAGCAGACACACACACACACACGGCTGGAGTTTCTCAGTCTAATGCTGAGTCATGCCCTCTGTTTCCATGGAGGAGTATAATGAGGGAGTGGTGCACTAATAGCTTCTGTGTTCCTGGCAAGAAGAATATGCTGACTGTGCACCTTGTCGTACTACAAGGGTCGGACTGTTTGTGTGTGTTTGCAGTAACTGCTTCAGCATGTGTAGTGTTTCAAAGCTGCGTAATGACAGGGAACAAACAACTGGTAGTGAATCACAAGGCAAGTAACCACAGGATATTTAGAAAGTCCTCTCTGTTGGAGAGAGCTTTTTTTTCTCACTGTTTTCATCTATTAAATGATCAGATGGGCAGAAATAACCCAGTTATTTATCTCTGGAATATGAATAGTTGATTTGTGGTTACCCTTTTTTTTTCCTGTTGCTCTCACAGATGATGGCTGTAAAAGTAACAATCAGGCAAAGATGGAGAAGAGAAGGCCGCCGGGAACAGTGGAGTTCATTGTAAGGCAACACTGATAACATCTGTAAATAACACACCTGTTTACAGAAAGGTTGTTGTGTAGTATTTTTTTTTTTTTTTTTTTAAATGTCATCAGAGACACATTTCACAGAGGACCTGATGTGTTGTTGCAGGTGGGACCTGATGATTCCCTCAACAGCATCGCACTCAACTTCAACATCACCCCAAACAAACTGGTCCAGCTGAACAAGCTCTTCTCTCGCAGTGTTTACCCTGGTCAGGTGAGAACACAGACTCCACCACATCCCTCCACTCTCCTCATTAACAATGAGCTGACCAATGTGTCCATCATCATCATCATCATCATCATTACAGAAGCTGTTTGTGCCGGATGTGAACCAATCAGAAACTGACCTGAAGTCTCCGACCTCCTCTGACCCCTCCACTAAGGGCCCCTCTGAGAAGTCATCACATGTAAGTAAAACCACATTAGTTATGTTGCTTAGAA
The DNA here is from genome assembly GCA_900323345.1 of Pseudochromis fuscus. NCBI lineage: Eukaryota > Metazoa > Chordata > Actinopteri > Pseudochromidae > Pseudochromis > Pseudochromis fuscus. The sequence continues at coordinate 19,781 of OOFC01030632.1, read as the reverse complement.
TACTTGGTGGATCATACAGGCGTCTACAGATGCTGTTTATGGACAAATGGTTATTGAAGTGATGAGGAGTTTAGTAACATCCCAGTTTATTTTGTCAGATCTTAAATAAACCCTCATCTGCCACTTTAACTTAGAGGTAACTGCCTGATTAAATGCAAAGTTAACTTGGTTCACAACAATCTGTCTACATTGAGTCTAACTCTGAGGAAATCATGATAAAACTAGAAATCACTCAGAGCCTCCACCAAGGCAAAATAAAAAAAGATAATCTAATTGGTGGAGGTAATTATGGGTCTGATTCCCTAATAATTCAAATTCTGTTACCATGAATATTTTGCCTATTATATTATATGGTATTATATTCTATTATATTGTAGTTTGCCCTGAAAGGTAATTTAATCTGCTAACATTTGGTTAATTAGTGAAAAACAAACCTTTAGACATCACGTTATTTTCAAAAATCAATGACAAATATGTGACCCTGGTGGACGAAAATGTCGAAAACTACATAGATGCACTTCTAAACAAGCTACACTGCATGCATGCTTAGCAGTCAGACCTCTAAATTGTCCTTTTTGTTGTCTTTTAGGATGGCACGTCAAGTTGCAGGTCAACAAAATCCCTACGGCGTGAGCTCTCTCCAAACTCAGAGGACGAGAGCCCAGCAACGGTTAAATTCATCAAGATGAGCTGCAAATACTTCACTGATGGCATGGTGAGAAGAATTATTTAATGAGTGACCTTCTTAGGTTATCAGTGTAGTAATTTACAGGTAGAAATACACAAATCAATGACACCTTTTTCATAAATGGTCAAATGTACCAAAATGTTGTTTTTTCATGGGCTGTGTAGAGCTGTCAGCCTTTGCATGTATGTAGGTTTCATTTCCATTTCCTGTACCATGTTACTGTGTCGTTGCAGGGAGTGGTTGGAGGCGTGTTAATTGTGACACCCAACAACATCATGTTTGACCCCCACAAGTCCGACCCGCTGGTGATCGAGCACGGCTGCGAGGAGTACGGCCTCATCTGCCCCATGGAGGAGGTCGTCTCTGTGGCGCTGTACGACGACGTGTCGCGCATGAAGCTCAAAGACGCTCTGCCATCGTAAGAGCTCCTGACCGTCTCCACACTTCCTTCTTTTCCTAACCACCGTCTTCCAGGCTACAACTCCTTTTTCTCCTTTCTTGTTCTGCAATCCAGTTTCAGTTTTGACTAAGATTAACCGTTTGTACCAAGCACGTACGATCCCCTGAGCTTTTCACATTCATGTCACATTTCTCAGTTTCTCTCTTTATGAATCATCTGTGTTTCCACTGAATGTCATTTTGTCAGTTGTTTGTTACAAGTTTCATTTCTGAGTTTTTACCTTTTTCCATTTCAAGCTTTTTGGATTTGTTCATCATTTTTGTTCTGTTTTACATTTAAGTTGCTGTTTTACATCACATTCACTTGTGTATCATGTTAATTTCTGTTGGACGTTTTCTGTTTCTTTGTTTTTTCTGTTTTGTTTCACCACCACCACCACCACCATCCTCGTTTGCGTTCGGTGCACCGTGACCTCACAGAGACCTACCCCAGGATCTGTGTCCTGTGTACAGGCCCGGTGAGTGGGAGCAGCTGCCATCAGAGCGGGAACTAAACCCCTTCAGCCGCTATGAGACTCTGGATGCAAAGCGACCGATAGTTTTGGACGACATTGAATCAACCCTCTCTGAAACTGGTAAGATACTGTCCAGTGCTTTTGTCCACAATCAGCTGAAACAGCCAACAAGTCAATGAATGAGAATGACATGAATTCTCAAATTCAATCCAATGACCAATTACCGTATTTTCCGGACTATAAGCCGCTACTTTTTTCCGACACTTTGAACCCTGCGGCTTAAACACTGGTGTGGCTCATGTATCGGCGGCACGAAGGTCATTGGCTTTTTTACAAGCTAGCAAGCGCCGTGCCGCCGATACATTTAGCCTCGTCACATCAGACCCGGTCAGAGTGGACCACATGAAACTGTTCGAATAAATTCAATTGCCGCGTATAGACAGGTATGCTCAATAGTCCGGAAAATACGGTAATTAAAATAGTGGCCAGGGCCTTTAATACGGTAACAAGGTAAAAAACTTCTATTTAAAACAGCGTTGTATTAGAGGTAGTGCTTTATTTCTAATTTCTTCAGTTTAATAAGTTTATTAGTATTATTTAGGACAATGCCTCATTTTGATGCTTCAAACAGAATGAGGAGCAGATCCACAAACTGTATATAGAAATCGACAAAGCAGCCAGGTCTGAAAAATTAGGCCAAAATGCATATATATATGCATATATGCATATAGAAATGCATATATGCTGCATATAAAGTGGCATTGCATGACAGGGAGCAGGAGTTTATTTTAGCCTGTATTTCGGGTTCAAACCACCAATATTTGAGCTTAAGCTTTTAAGAGACTACTGGTTTTTATTTGAAGAAATACGATCTTTAGGTTATAACTGTATTGTTAATTAAGATTTTGAAAAAAAAATGTACATATTAATACGAACCCTGTGAAAACTTGTGTTGACCTTCAACAAAACCTACTCCTCACACCAGGGAGTATTGAAGGCGAGCACGCAGAGAAGTCTCCATCAGATGAGGGATTCACCGAGCTGGAGCCGACTGTCAACGGGAGCACAGAGGAGACAGAGGGGACGTCCTACACAACACCCAGCGCTGTCAGCAGGGACCAGCACGAGCTCCTAGGAAAGAGCTGTCCAGACCGGGCGGACTTCCTGGACAAGTCATTGCTCGGTCAAACCAAAGGGAAGCTGGACGATGAAGACGATGAAGGTGTAGCTCAGAACAGCTCCATCGAGGATGGAGAGTCAATACAATCGTCCTCAGAGACTGAAAGACAGGGTGGTAAACCTGTGAGCCAAGAGGTGGCTGAAACCAAAGATATCAAACCTAAAGGAACCGAAGAGCTGTTAAATAGTGTAGATGATAACTTAAGCAGTACGCCGAGGGACCAAAACAAGACTTGGACTCTGAAGGAGGCGTCAGAGGTTCGTGGGAAGTCTGGCCGGGACAGACCAGCAGAGGGAGATGAACTCAGTGAGGAGGACAGACAGAAGAAAAACTACGAGGCAGAGATGAAGTCCTGGCTGCTGGAGAGAATGCAGGCTCCAATAGAGGGTATGAAATATAAACTAAATATTAAATCCTGGACTCGATGTCACAGTTATTGCAGCTACTGGACATTTACTGAACACTTTGTTTTTCTGTTGTGTGTAGACATGCTTTTCTCATCAGAGGAGAAGAGCAAAAACCCACCAATGTTCCTCTGCTTCAAAGTTGGAAAGCCAATGAGGAAGTCCTTCGCCACTGGCATGACCTCTAGTCCCGCCCACTCATTTGGGGGCAGAGGGAAGCAGCCAGAGTATTGGTTTGCTGTGCCACAGGAGAGGTGAGAGGCAAAATCATAAATCATACTCATACACAAAGTGATGATTGTGATGGTGTTTGCAGTTAAAGGCTGCAAAAAGTAACCTGCGAACGCTGAGTGCTCTCTGGTGGTTTGCTCTTTAAGTGAAATGTGTGTGTGAGTCAGCAATATACTAACACACTCTCTGGTTGTGTTGCAGGGTGGACGACCTGTATGCATTTTTCGTCCAGTGGTCTCCTGATGTTTACGGGAAGGAAGCTCGAGAGCAGGGCTTTGTTGTGGTGGAGAAAGACGAGCTGGACATGATCGATAACTTCTTCAGTGACCCTGCATCTTGCAGCTGGGAGGTGAGCTTGGAAGAAAACCTTGTATCCTCCACCTCCATCTTTCTCTCTGTGTCACAGAGTGAACATGACATTTGCATTAGTTTCTTTTGTATTTTCAATCGAGGACAGGTGCATGGTGGGTGTCATTTATTTCTCTCTTCATTCCTTATTTACTTGTTGTGCTCTAGATCATCACCATTGATGAGGCCAAGCGCAGGCAGAGCTTTGGCAGCTGTGACGGAGACTTGTCAGTGGACACGCTGCCCATGCTCAGTGACACCAGTGATCTGCTGCAGGACACACACATCGAGAAGGTAATGATCAAATACACCATCATGCTGCAGGTTTCTGAGGACAGAGATTTCAGATTCAGGTCAGTTCAGTGTTTTGTTGTCTGATGGTGTGTTTGTTTGTTCATTCATTCTCCAGCTCGCCTGTCGCCTGCCTGCCCGTGCACAGGGCTATCCATGGAGACTGGCCTACAGCACAGTGAAACATGGGACCAGTCTGAAGACTCTGTACAGGAACCTGGCAGATGTGGACAGTCCTGTGCTGCTGGTCATCAAAGACATGGATAACCAGGTATCTACAGTCCATATGAAATAATGCTGTATGTAAATAACTGGGGGCTGACAGCCATGTCCTCTGACCATTAATAAATAGCATAAACTGTATATAGAAGTAATGATTTCTCCTCAGGGATTAATAACGTGTGATCTTATCTTGTCACTCGGTTTTTGAAGACATGACATCGGCATTTGAACGTCGCCATAATGGTTGTTTGGAGCCATCAAACTAACAACGCCCCTAATATCTACTTTATGATGAAATGATTTTCAGTTAGACCCCCAGATCAAAGAGTTGACTTTACTTGATGACATCAGAATAACTTGTGGAAAAAATTATTGACTGAGTATTTCATGATTGAAAATGAGCATTTTTTAATTGAAGTCAATTTGAGCCAGAGCTTCTTGGAGCCAGCGTCTCATGGCCATCGAGAGTCCATTTCTATATAAAGGGGGGGGGGTTCTTTTTTTCTGATCTGAAATGTAAAAACTGGTTCTCCAAATTACATTTTCTGTATTCAAATGTGCATTTTATAAAGGAGGAAGTGGATGTTGTTTGCTTATTTGTTGATTATTGGCTTTAATCACTGCCAAGACTAAATTATTATCAAGTTACTAGCAGTCATTTCATCCCAGTACATACTCGCCAACCCCTTTAAGGTCGACTGTCACATCCTCTGCAGCAGCATTCAGTCCTGCACATTTGGGATTTGAAACAAGCCGAGTTAATTTATCCAGTGAGCCTGTATGCAATGTGCTTCAAATAGCTTACAAAAAAATGTGTTTTTAATTTGCTTTTACAAGAAAATGCTGTTTGACTTTGGTGACACCTTGTGGTAGAAACAAAAACACAACATATACTATAATAATAAAAATGTACATAGTGGTGTTGTATATTATGATGAAACAGTCACTTGATCCTAAATGTATTGTGACTACTCTCAGATATTTGGGGCGTTTTCGACTCATCCCTTCAGAGTGAGTGAACACTGCTACGGCACAGGAGAGACCTTCCTGTACAGCTTCTGCCCTGAAATCAAGGTATGTGCTGAATTAGACAGTGTGAGTATTTTACCTTATTGTGTAAATTTCAATATCAAACATGACTTGATGAATATTTTCAGGTGTACCGCTGGACAGGGGAGAATTCGTACTTTGTGAAAGGCAATATTGATTCTCTGCAGATGGGAGGAGGAGGGTATGTAGACCTACCAGCCTTTGTTAAAAATCACTACCTCATTTGAAGAGGGCCTATACTGCTTTTCTGTTTTCTATTGTAAATACAGTTTTACAAAATCGTGTTTTCATACCACACATGGACAAAACTTCAAATCATGAGGTGAAGTAATGTTCCAGTATCTCTGTGAGAAATTTTCTTTTTCAAAAATGTATAAATGCTCGTTAATTATAAAATAAAGATAAATAAGGATTTTTTTTAAATTACAATCTGTGAAATATACAGTATAAATCTGAAAATGAGCACAGTAGGTCCTTTTTTTTTTTTTTTTTTTTTTTTTTTTTTTTTTTCCCCTTTTCCACCGAGCTGGTTCCAGTGCTATAGTTCGGGGCCAGTTCCCGACTTAGCCCCAGTTTGTTGTGTTTCCACCGCCGCGAGAACCAGCCCCAGACACTAAAACTGGTGCTCAGTCTGGCCCCACTTCCTTGCTGGACCAGAGCTCAGCACCGATGAAGCAGCGACTACACCAGAGGCTGAGGGAGCGACGGTGGAAACACAGCTAGCGATAGTAGAAGAGTAGAGTAATGAAAATACTGTAGTTACTCACAGTTGGATGTTTTAGCTCTGGATCTCAGTGTAGACTTGTAAAACCAGGAACAGCACTTGTATGCACACGATCAGCTCCTCCATTTAAACATTATTACAGCAAGGGTGCTGCTCCGTCATATGTGACCAGGAAGGACATCGTGAAAACTGAATAAATATCACACGTAGCGATGCTAAACTGCTTTGTTAACTCAATCATTTTGTAACTAGAAGATCCGCTGAAAAGAATATTTTTTCATGGACTGACAGTAACAGGGTAACAGTAGTTTGTTAACAGCGACTAGCTTGTTAGCGGCCGGTTGTTGGGAACGCGGCTCCAACTTGGCTCCTTCGCACTGGAAAAGCAAACCGGCTCATAGGAGGAATGGGATCTGAACCAACTAACCACCAGGACTAGCACCAGCCCGCAACAAGCACCTGTTCTTGTTTGGTGGAAAAGGGGTATTTAATGTCGTCTCAATAATCCAAACTGTGGCGAATGTTTTGTCAGTAGTTAATCCAAACTATTTTCTGACCACTTTCCTCCTCTGCAGTGGTCAGCTGGGTCTGTGGCTGGACGCCGAGCTGTACCGAGGCACCACCACCAAATGTGCCACCTTCAACAACCAGCCGCTCTCCTCCCAGCAGGACTTCAACATCCACAGTCTGGAGGTCTGGACCTTCGAGTAGCCTCATCTCGGTCAAGCTACTTCCGCATTCACTGTCTCTGACCCACTACCCCAAACCCTCAAACACCCCCACCCCCCTCCCCTCAAAGTCTTACTCACCACTCGGAGGCGAATCCAACTGTTCCCACACTAAACTGTGACACTAAAGGTTCTGTGAGACGAGTCACGAAGCAGCTCGTGGGGTTTTTACTGATGACTGACGACGGAGCTGAGACGTCAGCCCTCTGCATCCTGCTGCAGGAAGTGTGTATCTGATTGACCGTCCATTCACAGGTGGAAGCGTGAGAAGATGTGTTTACTCTCAGTTCATTGGCTGCCTTAGACGTCGGACAACGCCTCCAGCTTCCCCAGCATGCAGACTGCCTTACCACCATAAGCTTGAGGAGAGAGAGGAGGAGACGAAGGCTGCTTTTTTTTACCCCATGGCTGTGAGGGCTGAAGGCCGATCTGTTGATGTTACTGTCGAGGATTTCCCCCCCAAAAAAGACCTGATTTTGAAATCTGTATGGAAAAAATAAGAAGTACAGTTGGTCAATTTGTGTCAATATAATAGTTATTATGAATGGAATGTACAGAATTATGTGCTTAATAAATTTGGAGAGGTATATCTTTTTTTTTTTTTACATTGCAATGCACTTAAACTTGAAGGAAAGGTGAAATTGCCAGATTTGATTTTAGATCCTCCACCATCAAATTCACTTTCATTGTGGGAAATTGTTTACAATGGAAATGTTCACTTCCCCCGAAGGCCGTCTCGTTGTCTTATTTTGAGTTTTAGATTAAATGAATGGGTTTCATTACATTTCCTCATAACCACATATACTGTTTTCATTCCCTGTACAATCCTAAACCAACCGCTGGTAGAACCAGTAAACGTTTGCAATGACCAAATTTGTTTATTTCTAATTTCATATTTGTTGTGAGCTCTTCATATTGTATAAAATATTGTAGATTTTTTATTTTTGCATTCTGTTTTTACAAAGAATGTTCAGTTGTTTTGTTTTTTTTATGATTGCTTTTTTTTTTATAGAAATGTGTTAAATATTTCAGTTGTCAGTATTGAATTCATATCGATTTATCTTTGATTTTTGTTTGTGGTCGTTGTTCAAAGACAGACAGTAGACGTTTAACATGATGTCACTTTGCACTACAGGATTAATCCACACTCGATGCTGTGTCGTGGCCCCTTTTTGTAAACAAGCATTTCTTCAATGTACAATTGTTACTGAATGTTATTAAATCATTACGACAGGAGGGAAGTACAGGTCAGCCTCTGCTTCACCTCAAAAAAAAGAAAAGGATGGAGAAGGGATCATCTCTGTTTGCACTCTGATATGCCACTAACTAAACATTCAGACCTACTAACATGGAAAGGAATTGTTCATCTGTGTCCTTTGTATTTGATGCAGGCTTGTAGTGCATGAATATGCTGTACTGCAAACGTCTGACACCACTGTTAATGATACCTGCCATACTATTCACTAATGCCAGTTATCGCTTCATGTGAAAATGAGCTTTGTTGTCTTCAGCTGTTTGATATTGTGACTGTGAATGCTCCCCAAGTATTATTTCTTGTGAATCCAAAACTGCTGTGTTCTGTGATATCACTAAGGATCTATTTATTGTGTTGTTATTGCAACCACATTTAAACCTAAATAAATGTTAAACATATACATATAATAGTGGCTTAGGCTGTTTATCTCTTCTCATTAAAAGTGTTGAGTTGGTTTGACCCAGCATTGGGTCAGTGTTGGACTAACCTCATCCTGGGTTCATTTAATCCAATTGAGAAGGGTTGTTTTGTAGTATATTTTGTAGTTTTTATCCCATATTTTGTAGTTCTTACCCAACATTTTGTAGTTTTTTTTTCCAACATTTTGTAGTTCTTACCCAACATTTTGGTTTTTTTTTCCATTTTGTAGTTTCCCCCCAACATTTTTATAGTTTTTAACTTGTACAAGGTTACATTAACCCAACATATAGTTTAATATTTACCCAGTTCTGGTTAAGAACAACAAAGATCCACAATGTAAAAAACAAAACAAAACAAAACAAAACATGGAACTACAATATGACTTAAAATTCACATATCTTGGGATCAAGTGAGACACAAGTTCTTGCAATATGATGTTGCATTATGTATTCAAACATCAAAACTTTGTAGTCATGCTTTCAGTTGGTTATTAGTCTATTTATAAGTTAATTATTATCAGATATGATTTATTAATTAATTAATCAATCTATAGGAAATAAATACACATGTTGCACTCCAAGGATGTATGATTTATTTATTGGCTCTACTTGAAAGTAGGTTATCCTTGGATGGAAAAAAAAAAAAAAAAAAAGTATATTTGAG